>CM023454.1:132387398-132565364 GCA_013339765.2 Haemaphysalis longicornis
CCCAAGCAGCACAAGCCTGTACGGCTTAAAATCAGCCGAAGAACTTCAGCCGGGTAATTTCTGCCCGGCCTTTCTCCAGTCAAAGTGTAAAGCGCGCACTCAAAGGTGGGCCTCTGCCGTGTGTTTAAAGTTAACTGCTGTACACCCAATGGCCACTCTCCTTTTACCAATTCATAGCAGAGGGGTCCACAACGGTCCCCGGCCGTACAGCTTTGCCGCAGATCAGCCATTAACCTTTGCCCGAGGCCGGCTGTTTAACTTTTGCAGAAGGTCAGCTGTTGACCTTATGCCGATGGTCGGCCGTTGAAATGTGTCTAATCAATGGCCCATAAGCTTTTGCCGAAGTACGGCCAGTCAGCTTTTCCTGGTGAGCGGCTCTTGAACATATTCTGGTGCCTGGCTGTTCAACTTTAGGTGATATACTAGCCGTTCAACCATAGTGGACATTCTGCCATTCACATCCCGGCTGTCCAACCCCAGCAGCTTTCAGTTCGAATTGCGCACATGGGTTCCTAAAAATGGGACATGCTGTAAGTTCGTACTGCATGCATAAGCATTTGTGCCCTTTTAAAGAGCACTGTTTGCCCTTTCAGGGACAAATGTAGTGATTTACAAAGTCTGTGGTGATTAGGTTTTTTTTACTTAATTTATTTTGCTCAGTTCATGCTGTCCAGTGTCTTCCGGTTCGTTATTTTGCTCAGTTCATACTGTCCAGTGTCTTCCGCTTCGTGCAGGCCGCCATCCCAGGTCACCGGCGGAGTATAGCCATTTCTTAATAACAGCTGCCACAGCGACCTTGTTTGCGTCGGGGTACCTGGGCTGTATTGACACTGAAAGAAAATTGAAAACAGACAAATAAGTAATATACTACACTGTAAAAATATCCACAGGCTTAGCAATGCCCTTCCTGAAAAAAAAATTCAATTGATTGATTGATTATGAGGTTTAACGCGCCAAAACTACGCAGGTTATGAGGTGCGCCGTAGCGGAGGGCTCCGGATTAATTTCGACCACCTGGGGATCTTTCACATGTGCTGAAATCTCAACACACGGGTGTCTTGTTTTTCGCCTCCGTCAGAAAAACGGCCGCCGCATGCTAGGATCGAACCCTGTGACCTTCAGCACAGCAGCACAATGCCTTAGCTACTAAGCCACCGCGGCAGGTGAAAAAAAAAAGTATTACAAGCTTGCTTAATGCAATGCCTCTAGTTTTCACAACGTACAACTATTCCAGAGAGCCAATATTTATTACGCATTATCAAACAGTATCCATATTCATTCCTGTAAACAAGAACATTAAAAATAAGCTCTAATGGTCGAACAAATACCCTGAAATAAAGTAGCCCCTGAAAATATTATAATGAATTCCTCGTGCATAAAATAAAATCAGGGCAGCTTACCTAAGAACAAGAGACAATCTTGTCTAGCTCGCAGAAGGCCTCTTTCGCCCCCTTGGACCCTGCCCAGCTGCAGGACAATGCCACTGGCTGCCCAATCACCATGCCCAACACCGTGCGGGCAGCCGCCTTGAAGTCGTAGCCACCCATGTGGCTAGAAGTACTGGGCCTAACAGGAGAAAGGAAATTTGAAATACACTTGTAAGTTGAATGCATCGAGGCTGAACATATGACGCAAAAGCATACCTTTAACGTGAGCACATGAGAAAGCAAACAATTTGTTGTCGTAGATAACACAATCAGTTCTGCTGCCTTTTGGTTATGGCACGGCACAGAGCTCTGGCCTTTTCTTTTTAACAGCAGAGCTGTCAAGCTTGTGCTCCTCGGAGGGATGTTACCAGGGCGCTACAGCACACAGTCCGGCAGCCGAGTTTGCGAGGGGGAGGAGGGAGGAGTGGAGACGAGGACCGGTGCACGTACAAGGGTCCTCGTGCAAAAGGTTTAGCCTTGCCGAGCGCACATGGTATGACGTTAGCAATGACATCAGCATTCCGCGCATAACTTTCGCGAGGCTGTTTGCGACAGCAAGGCCACGCCTTTTCTCGCCTCCAGATCGTTTTCGCGGGTCTGCACCTTGTTTCCCGCAGCGGACTACTTCGATGGCGAGTCCGCCGGGATGATAAACCCCGGGACATTAGTTTCCCTCTCGGAACGCGCTTTGTCGGGCCGCGCTCATGTTTAAGTTGCTCGTCGCAGTTCCGGGTAAATACTACGGCGTTGTCGAGGTAGACTAGGAAGGTGTACCATTTTCTGAGGCTTCCCCTCAGCTCCACTGGTCACTGCTGTTTGCAATAGCAAAGCCACGCCTCAATTTTGTTCATAATGTTTTTGAAGTCCACATTCTATGAAAAAAATTCTACATGCGCAAAAAGAATGATCAAAGCGGCGCAGATATGAGAAAGTTATTCTATTTTTTAGTCTAAAAATACAAGCACATGCAGTACTGGCAACGTCACACTTGAGGCCTCCGGATATGACGACAAAGAGCGGTGGCCCTACAGTTGGCTCAGCTTGAAAGTGTGTATATACCATTATTTTGACCAAACGAGCCTAAATGTTGCCTTACTGCTTGTTTTCTTTAAAGTAAGCATAAAAGCTTAACCGTGGGCTCAAAGAATACAAAAATCTATAGAGACAGTAACAGAGCCGCACTATGGCTCCGCTTCGAGCACGTGTGCCTTTCCATGGCGTGTTACGATGCACCACTGTTGATATCGCCTGGCGTCAGCGCGCGTCGCCGAAATACACGCGAACTCGTTCATTCGCACGCCGTATGCTGATGTCTATTCACGGCAGATATTGGCATCGATGGTAGAGGAGGCGTGGTCAGGGAGCATAGCAAAAGTGGACGGCAGCTTCCAGGTTATCAGTCCGTCTCTATGTCTGGGGACATGTTTTAGCACTGGGAAATGCTGTTTCGTTCACTGAAAAACAGCAACATTTTTTTCTCTAGCGGTGATTGGCTGCCTTGAGACAAATTGAACCAAACTGTTTTTGTTGGCAAGCTATTATCCCTTGGAGACAGATATAATTCTGTGTGGCACATTCTGTACTTCGCTACCTTTGCTTGCGTCGGAGAGATTGCGATCGGGTGATGCTTGTTATGAGGTAAATATGGAAGCTCTAGCTACATTGCTTCTAGTATTAGCAAGATGGGGGTTGTCTGCAAGATTGGTGCGTGAGACACAAGCATTCTCACTGCCAGAATTTCACAAACATGACAAGAAACAGACACTGCTCAATTTTTGCAAGCCTCACAGCTTGTGTATATGGTCGAGAGGTAAGAAGCTGGAGTACTGGTTTGCAAGTCAGTGGTTCTAATCCCGCGTTTTGTTTTTTTGCTGCGAGCGTTCTATAAGGTTTTTTTTACCAGAATATGCAGCTGTTTCTTTAACCTTTCTTTGAACCCACAAGTGACGTTCACATGAAACCTCAATAGCAAGGCAGCGCTGAACATGGCTTCACACTAAATTAAAGAGAGGTAAAGATGGTACAGAGTTCAGACAAAGAGACATAGCAACACCCATCGACGCAGCAGCAGGCACGTCACTTTGCTAGTCTCGTGTGGCTGCTTGTCCTCTCCTACTTTCCGGCACAGTACCACCGAACGACAGCGTCACGAAGCGCGGAAAGGAGCTTTCCAGGTCAGGCCACCCTGGGCTTAAAACTTCCAGGACGTATTTTTTGCCGCCCTCATTTGTCCCGCCATATGACATCGGGGTCAGTGAGAAAGTGAGCAGCAGATTTCCGGTTTTCGAGAAGAGGGCAGTGCTCTATTTGCTTGTATTTTTAAATTTAAAATTAAACAACTTTTTTATTTCTACAAGGATCTTGGCAATTTTTTTGCATCTATCTCTGCACGACACCAAGAACAGATGTAGTGGCCAAAAAGTACCTGAAAGAAATGTGCTCGAGAAATTCACGAGGGACAAACCCACACACAAAAAAAGGAAGCAGACAAAATGAGATTTGACGGACTAGCGATTGAATTTTAATCATGAGTGATAGAAAGATTCCACTTTCCTGCAAAATGTCTTATATAGGCAATTGGGGCGTTGCTTTAATTAAAGGTTTAAAGAGCACCCTGCGCAATGAGTTGAGGGAATGATTATGTGCATCTTGCATCGCACGTACCTTCCATCATAGCGAACATATTTTCATGATTCTTGTGGGAGGTGATTGCTGGGACAATAGACTACCCCAAAATACATTCCGAGTAGTCGAGGGAAAGTGCTACGGGTCCCTTTGATAGGCAAGGGTGCGAGAAAAAGCCCACTAATGCCTACGCAAGTTGCTGTGTAGGGACATTGCTTATGAGATACCTCTTTCATGTGGAAAGGTCTGCATTGGGCACACTGGAAGGTGTGTGAACGTGCGATTGCGTGAACATGAACATAACCTCTCAGTTGAGAACTGCACAAGTGGGCATAACCCCATCCATAGCTCTGCAAGCGCATGCATGACGCTCTTAAAAAGCAAGTGAAAATTGTCCAGGTGCAGTGATACATGAGAAAGGGAGATACAGGAAGCTTACCACATAGGAAAGAACGGATGCGATTGTGTCAGTGACATTTCAACGGGTCTCCATATGAAAGAGCGTATTTATTAGGCTGTGAATTTTCCTTATCACAATTTTTTTTTGCATGCAAGTGGAGCCACGTAACTTTGGCCTGCAATTATGTGTTCTTACGCTGCCTAAAAGTTAGTTGCTAGTCATTGCCTGTTATCACCAGCTACTTTCTGTGATTGTCAATATTTCGCGCCAAGTTCAAGTATCGTTAAGATGCACCAACTCGCCAAACACATCTTTCTAAGCTTGAAGAAAGGATGAAATAACCTAAAACACAAAGCAATCACACTGTGCTTCATGACTATGCTAAAGAACCCACCAGTAACTATTAACAGCAGGTATTGTCTAAAGCCTAATAAACTGCATGTCAATTTCCTTGATTTTAAGATGCAGAAATCCCACAAACCTTGTGAGATTAGCAGCAGTGATGCACAGATTTCACCCACTCTCATCCACAGCGTTTGTGGCAGGATCAGTAGTAAGAGCTCATGCCAGGCACTGCAAGAAAAAACAAGACCACACATAATATACGGTACTTTGAAAATGAAAAACGGACAAGCAACCAAAACGAATAGAAAACCGGGCAAGCATTTTGATTGCTTGAGCAGGGTCACAAACTGTTAAATTGTAAAAACAATTCTTTCTTAAGATCTTTGCAGCAGCCAAAAAATTTTGGAATTTGTTAGCACCAGGAAACTAGACTGTAAACAGGTCCTCTGACACAGGGGTTCCCTCTCACAAGTGTTGCAACGTAATGAGAGCATGCTTGCCAATCTTCCCACGAAAACCTGCCTTGAGTTGTTCGCAACACCCAGAAAGTTTCCATAGATGCCACCCATCCCTGTCACAAATGAAGGCATCTAGAACTGACAACCTTAGGTTGTCCTGTGCTTCATGTTCAGACGATATACGAAAATGCTATAAATCAGGGGTTGGCAACCCGCAGCCCATGGGGCAGTATTATGTGGCCCCCGGCACAATGGTAGACCCCTTCTCCTCTGTCACTTTCTACCTGAAGGCCGACATGGCAGTTTTGACCTCAACTGGCATGAAAGCTCGTGACATTCGTGTTGGAAATAAACATGATAAGGATTGCTATTCTAGTTTTGTACACTGCTTTCAATTTCCTCCCCAAAATTTATTTGCCTGCAAAGCCCCCCTTCCCCTTCCAACCAATGTGCCCTCCGGCCCCCTCCGTGTCCATTGCATTAAACCCGGCTCTCCGCCTGAAAAGCTTGCTGACCCCTGCTATTCAGCAAAAGTTGCAAATTTTTAACCTGTCACTGCTTGTTCAATTCGAAGTGAATGAAAATAAGTAAGATCTCTCCTTTGTATGCATCACGCAAGCATACAAACCCATTAAACCCTTCGTAATTTCAATGAAGGGCCCATGAAGACTTGCTAGGGTTGAGGCTAGGCCAAGTTGATTCTAAGTTGAAAAAGACGAGACTGCAAAATGGGCGAGATACATCAGACAAAGAAATGAGGAAAAACACAAGTGCTGTTGTTTCTACTTATTTCTTTGTCGTTTGTGCTGCCTGTTTTGGACATTTCCTTCCTTTTCACCCAAGAGGACAGCAGACATTTTTTTAAAGACTGGGCTGTAGCTCATGTCTCTCGGCAATTGTGTTCAATAGAAAACACTGGCGCCATCACTGAAGGATCCGCGTTTTCTCAGAAGGATCAGGCAGAGTAGGCCACCTTGGATACGTCATGGGAGCCCTGACATAGGCAGTTTGGGGAGAGGCACACATGGCATCACACTGATGTCGATGTCGAAAGGAAATCCATCCTTAACTTTTTCGAGCATGCACATATTAAAATTGACTTAAAATATGTTCTTCCGAACACTTAAAGGTTAACCTTCCTGAGGGGTATCTCTATTTAAAAAGAAAGCTTTTTATGTAGTCATCTGTGCTTTGAAATTTTGTGCCAGCACTCCTTTAAGGGTCAGATTGAAGTTTTCACTATTCCCCACACTATAATGTGGCAAGGGCCCTGTGACACACTGGAAGGCAGCAGCAAAAAAATGGGCAGTCAGCAAACTAGATTCCACACCATTGTGATGAAACCAAATCTTTGGAATCGCTGATCAAACAACCTTGCGGAGCTTATCAGTGTTTTAAGTGCTAGAATGATATAGCCATGGTGTTCGTTCTTGCTTTAGGTGCTGACTCTGAGTAGAAGCAGGCAACTGAAGCTCACCTGAACCCTCAGGGAGTTCCAAGGGAATGCCAGGCATGATTTACATGATTTTTCTTTCAACTTTAAAAGCTGCCATGCAGTTGAAGAGCCATCCAAAGAATGGTGCAACATCCTACCATTTGCAAAACAGCTTTCTTTCATTTTATGCTGCTCTCCTTATGCAACTGCATTGCAGCTGTTTGTCCTTCATGTTATCATTAGAAAATATTGTTAATTTTGACATGGAGCCCTAGAAGTTCTGGCAAAAAGTCAACACAACTGTTTTAATATTCAAATATTTTGGTTGTCCCCACACCATACCTTAATTAAGATTAATACCCTAGTTACATGGCGGAAGTAACTGTAGTTACGTTTAACGGTGGTTACTAAATTTTAACTGCGGTTATCGCAAACTGCGGTTTTGGCTGTTACATGCGAAATTCCAAGTGTGTCGACAGCGGTCACTTGGTTGTGAGCGTAACAAAAATAAAGTAACAAACTTTTAACCTCACGATAAAAACCAAAGGCGAAGCAGTGTAGACAAAAAATATCGTTAGACAGTTGCTTCAGACCCAAACGCGACGCACTCGCGCACGCCGAAAAAGGGGCTTCCCCAGCAGCTCGCGAGCGGCTTGTTCTCGGGTCGGTTTGGTGTTGGGAACTTAGGATCGTGGTAGATATTTGACCGGCGCTATCTCTACAACTGCAAATTACAATACATAGCACAATTTTTAACCTTTATAATATCCACTTTGTCGCATGTGGAACTTCTTTTCCGCGATTGATTTCGAAGAGGGGCGACAAGCTGTTGCTACCGTGGTCTGGGCTGGTTCGAGCCGCTTTCAGTGCCGTGCGGACAGACGCGCCGGCATGTTTGCAGGAACGGCCGACGTGCGCACGGATCGTTTCCGAGTGCTGAAAACGCTTCATGATTGCCTGCTTTGTCTATTTTTTTTGGCAAACGATCAGCAGAATTTACAAATTTAGGCTTTTCTCATAGTTGATCGGGTGGACCGGGAAACGAGCTGCTGCTCACGCGCGGTCGTGCCGACTGCGAGAGCGACGCAAAGAGCACAAGCTCCTCTTGGGGGCAGCTTCGAGGGCTCCCGCTATTTCAGGCCTTCGTCTTCTGCGAACGCCAGGTGATTTTTTTCGCCTACGCTGATGCGCCGCCACTTGTGTGCAAACTGAACACTGCGGCAGCAGCAACTGCGGTTAGCGTAACCGAACTGAGGTGGCCAAGCTCAGTTTGCGTTAACCATGGTTAGCGGGGTAACTGTGCCCGTGTAACTAGGGTATAAGGGTCCCAGTCCACTGTGGGAAACTAGCAGGCGAGTTTTACTCATTACATAACCAACTGAAGTGTGTGTTAAAATAGGCCATTTCAATCTCTCATTTGGAAAAACAAAGCCCATGAAATGTGTATTTTGAGAACACTTATTGATACAGTTCTGTCATTATTAAGCATCATACTACATTTCCCCACCTGTAACTTTATCAAATTAAAGCAGTGCATCTCAGCCGTGCTGCAGTACATTAGCATTTATTCGAATAATCACTAAGATCAAAAAGCCTCATAGCAGCCACTGAGTAAAAATGTTTGTGCGAATGACGGGAAAGGAATGCTTCTATCATGAAAATACAAAATCTGGACGTCGTACTTATATTATTGCACTTTTTACAGCCTACAAACCGTTGGCTTTATTTCAGTTGTCTCAATTACGACATAGTACCGCATTTCCTCTTTAGTCTTGTGTAATAAAGCAAGGATATTGCAAGAAGCACACGCCGCAAAATTCTGCGCATAGGTGTCCTCGCAGTGTTGAACCTCAAAAAAAAAAAAAAAGCACACGCAATAAGAAACAAACAGGCCCAATTTTTTTGCACTACGGCTATGAATGGTCAGTTGCCTAGATTGTAAAACTCTGCTGCCCCAATATTGTTGAGGCCACGATATGGCAGGGGACAAACTCAGTACGCTCGCACAAGCTTTGCAGCCACAGAAATTGCAGCGTGCAGTCGTAGTTGACAAAGAAAGATGCCAAAAAAAGGTGCGTATGTGTGTGTAGGGGGGGGGTGAGGAGGGGGCATCAGTAGTTGCTCACTAAAGCCACCAGCGGTTGTCTTACAACTAAAGGTAGAAAAACTATTTTCTGCCAAAAAAAAAAAAAATGCGTGAATGCATTTGACTTCTCACTGTTTAGCCGTACAGCACTTTCCAAGCTCACTGACGACTTATTTATAAGAGGTTCACAGCACTGTAGAAAGCCACGGCTTCTTTCTTAATAACTACGACTGCTCTAAAATTACAGCCAGGCTGCATTCTGAACTTCTCTACCAGAAATACTGTTTTGCGAAGAACAAACTATTTGCCGCAGTGTTTCACTCAGCCTCATCTTTACTACTTTCAAAACAGCGGTTTATTTGTACTGCAGAAACGGCTTCCTCGAATGTTTCTTTTTTTATATTAGCTTTCTAAGGAAGCTTTGCAACCTTCATTTAAAGGTTAGCAGTGTACTGTGTTCGCAATAGGAAAAAAAAAAAAAAGGCAATATTTACGTCTTTGCTGCGGTGCTCACAGGATAGCGGCGGCCCATGCACTAGCCCAAAGCTGGGAAGCATGCACGCACCACCGTGTGCAAGCAAAATGCCTACAAGCTCCTAGAGCAAAATCTTCTGAGAAATGTCATCACATCTAAAAATACTTTTTTCGTTTCATGCAAGAAAATGCACTACAATTTCCTACTATCTTAACTGGACCTTTACAAACCGATACCTAACCTCGACATCTTAGAAGCTCTTGATTGAGGAATGCATTGTGATAATTGCTTAACGTTATCAACCTCAGCACTGATTCATTACTTCAGGCACCCCTGTCTCCAGGGACCTGCCAGGAGAAATGCACACATGGCTTTTTCCACATCGGCATAGTGAATGGCAAAAAAGCCGCTGCCTCTTGAGCTACTGCCGCAGCACTGACAGGAACATTGTCAGCTTGTTCGTTTCCACGGTTATTAACACAGTAAGCTTCTAGCCAACAACAGAGGTTAGAAACTTGCACAGGATACTAAAAAAACTGAGCAAGCCTTGTCTATACAGTACAAGAACTTCTGAACTTGTGCTTGGTTGCTGCAGTGAAGTTTCTGAGGAAGCATAAATAAATGCTGCTTAGGAGACAATAAAGACGAATTTCTGTTGAATTTACATTGGCAATATTTAGTTCTTTGTATGATTATAATTTATGTTTCATCCAGCTGCCCCCAAGTAAGGAAGTTTTTAAGCGCAGACTCGATTTAAGAGCACACATCGTGAACTTGTGCGAGAAGCTGCATCTTTCACGGTTTTCGATAATGCTATGAACTTTCTAAAAATAAAGCACCGATGAGGCTTAGATAGTGCCATTACCATCAAACAGTGCTTACTCAATTGCATTCCAGACGATTTGTCTCAGCACCAAGGTTTTGGCAAGTACAATTTTATTCAACGAGTCAGCACCCTACAGTTTAACAGTGCACTAGAGAGCGCACTCATGGTGAGCGAGAACTAACTGCACGGCGGGTTTGCCCATGCTGTGCACAGGCTGCAAATGCCCCGTGTTGCATGTTGTCTTATCAGATTCATGGCCTCTGAGTGGTATATTTTGTCATGGCAGTCCTCTTGAATATAACAGCTGTACCCACATTTTTCAGACTTTTTTTTTCCTCCAGCATGCAGGTCGGCATGCCTTGGGTGAAAATGTGCAAAGGCTGCTTGTTTGAGCGTCACTGCACAGTTGTTGAGTACATAAAAAAATAACAAACACAAGATCGTTATGCATTAAAAACCATAACTAAGATTTTGGGGGTCCCTGAGTGCTTCCGCAAATAGATTATCACGCCAAATTGAACATATTTGAATGTAGCACCTTTGCAACAATACGCGCTGTCGTACTGCTGTTTTTAGAGCCCAGTTATTGATTCCAATCCCATTATCTATCGCTAATTTCTGTTCGCTACAGGTTAGCAGTGTTCATTTTATAGACGAGAAACAAACAAAAATCAACCCTTTTCTAATGCTACAGCTCAGCTCTGCGGGGACGGTGAGACGCACAGCTAATTCGTAGGGTATAGGAGTCGGGTGCAGCAATTGACTGGAAAAAGTGTGGCACAGAGAAATATAGCTCCACAAACCGCGATTTCGGTGAGAACCACGCAAAGCATGGTCCATTTGCAGCCTGTGTACAGCATACGCAATCCTCGCATGCAACTAGCTTTCACTCGCCTTTAACCCACTTTCTACTGCACTGTAAACTGTGGGTTGCAAACTGTTGAATATGAACTTACCAATTTTCAAATCAGATTAGGTGTCCGAATCGGCCACACGATACGCAGTCCAATGCGGCTGGTGGCATGTGGCTGGGGCCGTGGCTGCTCCCGCTGTCCCCCGAGAAATGCCTGCACAGCTCCACACCAATCCCGGGCAAATGGCGCCACCCTGAGAAGGTTGTAAAATTGTGGTCTATAGTCAGGGCGCCTACCAAACTGATGCGTCAAAATTTCCCTAGTTTTTGCTTCAGCAAATTGCCATGAGCAACATGAGTTCATTCATCTCTAGGCAGTCTCAAAACGTCACATGATGCTGTCATGATCAAGTATGCTGAACAATCAAAACAATAGAGGAGGTGAACAAATATCATACATTTCTTAAATTGAATTTAAATAGTTAAATACAAATACGAATGTTACTGTATTTAGTCGATTATAACACGTTTTCTTTTTGCAACCTGAAGTCAACCCTCACGTTACAATCTGCCTAAAATTGCAATGATGCACCCAACTGTCATCAATGGCTACAGTTCTGACCATTTCGCAATCTATGTCAGCAAGATGTGTCAGAGTTGTTCGGGTCCACTACAAGCTAAGATCGACTTTTTCCGTTTCCTTGCTTTTTTTCTGTGGTGGTTGACAGCGTGCGCAACTTTTTTCCTTTGTTTTCGCGCCGTACTTTAGTATTGAGGCATAGGTAACTTTCATTGCCCTCAAGTGTTTCAACACCGCTTCAGCTCCCCTTGTTACGGCAACGTGTTGCACTCAGTATGACCCATGCTATTTTAATGGCTCAAGAAATCGGGAATTCGGCAGCTCCCCGAAGAGTCAACATCGACCGTCTGTGGATGGCAGCTACTGCGGGAGCGCCTTTTTACATGCGAACCCTGCCCAATAAGTTTCCGAGGGCCTTGCTACAGCTGCCACGTCGAATTACAAAAGGGTGTTGCTGATTTCGTCACCAAACAGTGTAACCGCCTTTTGGCGGTCAGTGTTGAGCTGATACAGCTCAAAACAAGTGATATCGCTCGACAGATGGGCTTCCTGCGAAGTTATAAGTGTCAAAGGTGGGCGCCTAGCCCAAGTGTTTGAAAAATAAATGTGCTTTTCCATAATTCCACTGGCCTCACGTGAGTACTTTGGCGGCTCTTCTTTTTTTTTTTTTGGCACAACAGAAAGTTACCCTTTGAGTTACTTTAGTGGTTTTAATTTTTCTTTTTTATGCGATGAAGTCACCCCTCACGCTACAATCGTGGTCACATTACAATTCAGTAAACACGGTACGGGGTTGTCTTTGGCATTATTATTGGAAGGGCAAAATTCAAAATTAGCATACACTATGTTCTCTGTGCTTTTTTTAGACCGATCTTGATCAGAAGAGCAAGACTATAAGCAACAACGAAATGAAATCTTATTTGTGCCCAATCACCAATGAGAGAAGCTTTTGAGGTATTAAAAAATGATGGACTGTTTCAGGTACCCCTGCTTGGTACACAGGGGGTTGCGGCCAAATCATTAGGGAGCACTGCCTTGCTGCCCCAACATCTACCTATAGTAGACCATGCAGGAGCACAAGCCAGCATGGGCTACTTTAGGTAAACCTACCCATCCGTACCTGCCGCAGTGGCTAAGGCATTGCGCTGCTGAGCACGAGGTTGCGGGTTCGATTCCCGGCTGCTGCGGCCGCTTTTCTGATGGAGGCGAAAAGCAAAAACGCACGCGTGTACGAGATTTCGGCGCACGTTAAAGATCCCCAGGTGGCCAAAATTAATCCGGAGCCCTCCACTGCGGCGCGCCTTATTGCCGGCGTTGCGTCAACGCGTTAAACCCCACAATCAATCAATCATCATCATCATCTACCTATCCGTACCATTGATGCATTTTATTTGCCAGGGCTATCGACGTTTGCCCCCTCATCCCACCAAAAGGCTCTGATAAAAATCACGTGATTACGTTACGCCGTCGGATTGACTGATTGCAGGGTTTAACACGCTGAAGCTGCACATGGGCTATGAGGCGTGCAGTAGTGGAGGGCTCAAGATTAATTTTGAGCACCTGGGAAACTAACTTATGCTGAATCTCGAGACAAGGGTGTTTTCGCTTTTCGCCTCCATCAGAAAAGCAGCCACCGCGGCCAAGATCAAACCAGCATATATGGGCTCAGCACCACACCTTAGCCACTGAGCCTAGCTGCGGGTGCATTATGCTGTCAGTGTCTCAAGCTTGTGAATACAGTAAATGCTGCTTAGGTACTAACATTACCCTATAGTGCAAAGAACAAAACTTTTGACTGCATTTAATTTACATTGTTTTGGTACAATTTGTTTTTTTCACATCCTTCGCACACTATCTAGCCAAATATATGTTCAATATGATGACCAGGCGGTTGATGCCTCGCCAGAATTACCACCCCATCAACATGTGCAGTCACTTTACTGGCCCGAAAGAATCTAAATTGTCAATTCTTATGATTCGAGAAAGCGAACTCATGATCTTGAGTAGCATGTGGCTATGCCTCATTTAAAAACAGAACCCAGCATGTAAACGTTTGTCTGCACACATTTAGAGGCACTAAAGCCATTTTATATAGATGAAAAAAAAATATATTTTTAATTAATGAGCAAGAATAAACAAAATATGGCAAAGAAAGCCCAACGGTTCGTTTTGCTCCGACAAAAATCTATTTGGTTGAAATGATTGATTGATTGTAGGGTTTAACACGCCGACGCAACGCAGGCGATGAGGCGCGCCGTAGTGGAGGGCTCCGGATTAATTTTGACCACCTGGGGATCTTTAACGTGCGCCGAAATCTCGCACACACGGGCATTTTTGCTTTTCGCCTCCATCAGAAAAGCGGCCGCCGCGGCCGAAAATCGAACCCGCGACCTCGTGCTCAGCAGCGCAACGCCTTGCCACTGAGCCACCTCGGCAGGTTATTTGGTTGAAATGAATTTGAACTCACACAACTGAGCCTGTGCGCATAATGTAAGCACTGTGCTTACAGCATTTTGAGCAGTCACAGTATGCCGTCGACATAAAGAAATGAAGCATAAAGATGCCTCACTCCAGGTGCCACCAACAGTGCAGCTCAGTAGCATAGACATGATCTTATTTCAGAGAAAGGGGTGGGTAAGCTTGAATGCAAAAAAAGGGAAAGAAATTCAATTGACAGATCAATTTACAACTCAAGTTCACAAATAACTTTGGGACCTTGCACGCACACCCAGCATAACCTCCCCACTGTTTTTTTATTTTATTTTGCTTAACCCATCGCAAAACAGCCGGCTGATTAACTGACCACTGACAAGGAAGCCATGTAAATTCAGTGCATAGGTAGCGCGAAAGGATGTCAGGAGTCTGTATTCAGAGAAAAGAACAGTGCCTTCCTGTATCTGCAAGAGATTCAGCTTGACTAGCTCACATTCACTGGAAGCATGCAGGCTATGCTGCCAGAAGTGTCTGCTGAGAGCACCATCACTCCACTGGCGCGGCATCCAACATCCAATGCATAATGCTCAGTGACACGGTAATACAGAAGGGTCCATAGGTATAGAGGGGATATTGTGGCCGATATGCATGTGTATATGATATGCTGCTGTCAGTTACCGCTGGTGCAGCTACACAGACCCGAGTTTGGCCCCAGCTCCAGCATTCCAATTACTTCTTGCGGCACTGGGACTGCACCTGCAAGATCTAGTGCTTACTCACATTACTAGCATTATGACATAACAGCTGCCCAGCCTCAAGCAGATGTTGAAGGACTCTTCACCCAGAAAACCTGGTTTGCACAGGCACTACATCGTGTGCAAAAGAAATATAAAACAGGAATTCACTTTCTGCACGTATAAAAAGCTACATTCAACATAATTCAACTGTCCTAAACATGCAGAGCATCCTACCGCTGAAAGGGCTACCTACTACTATTATTCCTGTGGTAATGCAAGAATAAACAACTCCCACAAGTTAGGTGGGCATAATTCCTGCTGCAAAGGCCCCACATCACTCAAACGCATACTCATAGGTCCAGTTTCTATTTCTGGGTTCCTATATCGGCAACATAAATGCAGTACGTACCTGTTATTGCTTTTCATCTTGCCAGACAGTCCCGTCCTGAAGCTCCAGCCACTTTTAAATGAAAAGGTTGCAAAGAAAAGTTACATAAGCACAAACGTCGTTACCTGCCAAAGTTAAAAGCTCACAGTACACTACACATTCCGAGAAGTAAGAACACTCACTCAATGATTGTTTTATTATCAAGACAGTTATGTCAAAAGACCTAACCACTGAATTGATGAATGGTGCTTAAAACCAATGCTATGTAAGCGTAGATAGCGTTTACAGCAATGTGAAATATACTCCGCCTATGTGCTCCTGAACTACAAACCGTTTGAAACAAATAGTTTTCAGCCAGTAACAAGACGATAAAAAAAAATATCAAAACACTTTTATTTCCAAGTTAAGATTCTCAAACTATTTAAGGTTTTCATTTTTCTCAAGGGAAGTTTTACGTCCGATAAGTTAAGCAGTCGCACATTGTATTTTGCTTTGTTCAAAGTGGCACAGCTATCGAAATAAAACAAAAGCACGGTGAAACCGCACGGCCGCATATAGAAATAGACCTAATGCGATAAAAACCGCATACGAAACAAAACACGTCGATTCCTCACGATGTTATCAAGAGCACCGGCAATTATTTCAAGCTTCCTAAGGCCCTCCGCTGCGCCCACCACCTGTCCGTCAGCAACGCTAGACATATCGAGCAGCGCCAGCAAATTGCATTTAGCTTGCACGAACCACAGCGTGAGACTGACGCGGAAACGAGAAATCAAGCCAATAACACGTTTCTGGCACCGAACCTTAGTCGCGCTAGAAAAGGTCCAGCAAAAAAGAACTTACCGAACTTCTTTGTCCGGGCACAGGAAAACGCCGCCGTTCTTCGATCGTTTGCCGCTGTATTTCAGCTTATCCTTAACCGCACGTGTTTCCAACGTGGCAAGCAGGCTTTATCCACAAAGGGCGAACACATTTTACGACGGTATATCGCACAACAAACATGAATAACAACACGGACAACGCGCAACCACGGCCGACCTCGCCGCCACCACTTGATGGAAAAATTACATCGGAAACGACCGCAGCGCCGAAACGGCCAAATACATGAGCAGAGTTACGACTTTAAATTTTAATTCAAAGTGATCATACAACATTTCCAAATTTTTCAATCTTCAAAGAATCATTTATTCAAAATTGTCATTGCTTTTGGTGTTCACAAGTTTTTCAGTTTAAATAGAATCCTGATCGGAAGCGACTGCAGCGCCGAACAAAAGAGCAGAGTTCCCTCTTTGTATTTTTATGCAAAGTGATCACACAACATTGCGAAATTTGTCAATCTTTAAGGAATCATTCATTCAAAATTATTATTGCTTTTTGTGTTCACAAGTATTTCAGGTTTAATGGGCTCCTGATTGCAACTTTCCCGATCGCTGCCTTCTTGCTCCCGGTCTTTTCCGATTGGCTGCCAGTTTTGGCCAGAAGATCTAAGCCAATCAGGCTGTATTTTTGGCGCATGGCAGCGCCCTGAAAAAACCTTGAACGGGGATGATGATGGCGAGTAAAAGTCTTTGAATCGGAGTGACGGCATGTTCCATTTCACCTGTCTTAGCTATTTATTTTACCTCGGACTTGTCTTAGCTGCCGCTATCTCTGGCTCTGATTCCCTGCGCCGTACGCGGTCTCGTGGACTTGTCTCGGTCATAACCAGACAAATAAAAATTCACGTGTGCCTTACAATGCTTTTCAGCTCGGACAAAATTTGGCGTTCGGCCTGCTTCAGCGCAGGCTTGCACGGGAGTCCTGAATCATTCGGCTCGCGCGTTTGCAGATCGTGATGTTGCATTAATCATTTGAAGGTGTGATCTGAGACTTCAGGGTGCGTAATCATTACCGAGGGAAATCTTTGTCGCAGGTGTCGCTAGCCTTACGCTTTTTCAACCACTTGGTTGGTAAATCTATAACTTCTCGTAAAAGGTACAGCGTTTATGTGAGTCTTTACTGTACTCGCACAGGACTATTCACTAGCATTTCTTTTTTTTTTTTGTCGGGTGTTTTCTTCGTAACTTCTGCGAGGAAAACTGGGAGGGAGGAATACCTTTATGATACGGAGAAGTCAGCCTGGAAACAAGATGGCTTGATGAATGAAAATGACGACAAGGAATGAATACACCAGCACAGAAAAACGCACGCATACACTATAAGTACTCTAGAAACGCAAATCTGAAAGACGCACAAACGCGCACACAGTGCAAACGTTCACAGAATTTCCTCAAAGCCGGTCACGGAGAAAGGCAAGGCCTTCGCAGCCCTTGTCGCAGACGCAGTCGAGGGCTGTGAGCCTATGCTAACGCTGAGTTTCAGCACACAGTGCAGGTTCAATGTCCTAACGAACACTACAAGAGTGACAGAGAGGTGATACTCGTCTCGTCTTATGCATGCAGGTAGTCGTTGGCGAAAGCGATGTTGAAGCTTCCTCACGTTTCCGTAGGTCATGCTGAAGTAACTGGAACTGGCCCATGCAGCATTCGGGGAGCCCAGGCGGGGTCATTTCTGTAGTGGTCGGTTGGCAGTTGTAGCTGCAGCGGCGGCTAGCTGTGGCTTTTTGTGTGTGCGTGACAGCTTACTCACCCCGTAATTGCGCATATTAGGTAATAGACCCCCAAACGAACGAGTTCCTCTAAACAATTACCTTTGGTTAAAGCTAGTTTTGTATAAACGAAGTTATATGCTGTCAATCAAAAGTATTAGAAATCAAACATAAAGAGCTAGCTCTTCTGAAACATTGAAACTGCATTGCTGACGCTGTCATACAACTACACTTCTGATGAAGGCCAAAAACGAAAACGCCCGTGTGTTCGAGATTTCGGCGCACGTTGAAGATCCCCAGGTGACCGAAATTAATCCGGAGCCCTCCACTACAGCGCGCCTCGTCGCTTGCGTATCTATAGCGTCAGCGCGTTAAGCCACATAATAATAAATCAACCAATCTCAGAAATTTACGTACCAGTTTATTTTTTTTTTCAGGGCTATAACAAAATACGCTCAAATTATGCACCGTTCTTACTGGTCACGTCTGAGGGGTTGTAAAGATAAGATTGGGACCACTTCGCCTTCCACAGAAACAATGAGGGAACTAAAATTTAGGATGCCCACGTGGTCTAATTAATGAATCGTTGCCTTCATATTTAGACTGCTATCATGGCTTCGGCTGGTGAAATCCTCGTTTTCTTGACGCGTGAAAAAAAAAAAAACGTTATCTCTAACCTGAATTTCGGCAATTTTTTTAGTGGGAGGTCTTATCGGTACATAGATCTGCTGTCATGTTTAGCGTCCGCAGAGCGGCACATTTGTTTGCACATAGCTGCTGGCCTTTTCTCAGTCCAGGAAGCCACGAGCTTTCGCCACTGTTCGGGCCCATGTTAGTGCATTTCTTGACTGCTACTTAGGTGCTAAAGCCTGGAGCTGGTTCAATAGCACATACGATTTTTGCTTCTTTCCATCAACACAGACGGCGAATGAAAAGGGTTGCTTGATGGCACGACATGGGCCAGTTGCATGTAATTACTGCTATCGCGATGAATGCTCCAAAATACAGATTCTATAGAATACATATTTCCGCATAGTAGTATTAGGTCGCTTGTACGAACAAGGAAACTTGCTGACAAACGTTCTGCGTACAGTGATTTTGACGTCCCAAGGAAAAAAGAATGCCAAGAGACCGCCAAAAGGGCGGTCTTTTTTACTCTAGGTAATATGCGTTGTGCGCCCGGAGCATTGATCCTTAATCTCCTCGGCGTCGCGGTTCGTCACAAAGCTTACGTTTTTAACTTGTATCAAAAATTGCAATACCAATGAGGTCAGCGTCTGTACCAATGCGGTCAGTGTCTATGCAGGCTCGCAAAGCACGAGTTGTTTTACGCGCACTTCTTCTTTAGTCCAAAAAAGTGACATTTATTTTTGGTTTCAAGTCTAAAGAATGGCCTAAAACGTATAATGGACAAATGAAACGCGAACACGAAATTATGAACCGGAACACACAAATAGCGCGATTTCTTTCCATGCAAGTGAAATAATCGCGCCGCTATATAACAGCAGAGTCTAAAACATTGAAGGACTCTGATAACAGTAACAAAGATTGAAAATGTGTCTTTCCAAATATACCACTAGCGAGCCATTGTTTTGCATTCACTATCCATATTCTTTCCTCTAGAGCGTTCGGTTTAATATTTTCGTGTTTTCATTCATTCGTCCATGAGTGTACATGTATATACAGCACACTGTGTTCGGTGGCTATGCGCTAGCCCACGCATGACCTTCGGAACTCCGGTGATTGGGCAGGGGCGGTGCTAGACCTGTGACAGACATCAGCCGTTCACCTTTCGAAGAGCAGGAGCGTGATTTGGTTCCGAATGAATTAATGCGATCGGGAGCCAGACGTTTTCTTGTCGACTTTTGAGCATTAACTGCCATAGGAAAAACGAGTACTCGGCTACGGCATCATAGCCGTTCATCTTTTATACTCCGGCAGGCGAAAAGAGGTTGGCCGCTCGGAAGACGTGTACGTGCTGCTCATCTTTTGATGAGCGGCTTTCAAAGAAAAAAAGAGTACTCGGCAGCCGCAAGCTTGCCGCACGTCTTGTGATCAATGTTGCGGGAGCAAGCGCCGTTCCTCGGCGGCGGGTGACTTACCAGAGAATTTATAAGCAACCCGCGCCGGGCAGAAACCGTGGTTACGGCAAACCAGTGAAAGGCGACCAACATATGAGCATTGGCTGCCGAAAACGTTCGAAGGTGACGGCAGCCGGATTCGTACCGTCCATTTTATTATCAACGGCAGCCAATTCGTTGCCTCTTGCCGAGCATGCCGGAGAACAGCCATAGGATGGCCGGTCAAGAAACGGACTTTCCGTGCTGCCTGGGAATGATCCTGTGGATAGGATTAAGTTGATTACATGTGTCAAAGGAGGAGCAATCAAGTCGGCCGCGTACTTAATCGGCTTTATTTGTAGTGTGTCTACATCTGAAGCACTGCTATTTTTCAGATTGATAATTGCGGACTTAAGTTCTTGCTCATCAGTGGGTGAAAGAAATATCGAATTCTTCAATCATTAAGTTATCGTCGGCTGTTGATGTAGAAAATTGGCTCACGAAGAAATCATTAAATAAGTTAGCTAGTTTGTCTTGGGATACCTGTTCACCCTCATAGCAGATGCTCAGGTTTTCATTATTATTTACGAACCGCGTTAGTATAGAGTTTATTTTTTTCCACGTAAAGTCAGAGCGTCCTACATCGTGCGAAAATTCGTCGTTGTAGTAAGAAATCTTAGCTTTTCTCATAACTTTCACCAGATTGTTACGCAAGGTTTTGAATTCGCAAACGCGGCGAGATTTTTAGTGCGAATTAATTTTTTTATACAAGCGGTTTCTCAAGCCTACTAGGTCTAAGATGGCTTTGCTTATCCAAGGCTTTCGGCAGTGCTTAGTTAAGTACATTGTTTTAACAGGAAATGCGGCCTTGTAAACATAGCAAAATTCATCTATGAAACAATCATACGCTTCGTCTGAGGTAGATTTCGAATATACATTTTCCCATGTAACACTCGCTAAAATATCTCTGAACCGTTGTAAAATCGCTCCCGACATATCTCGAAAAACCCTTTTTTCACTGTTATTCTTTTGAAACGTCACAGCAGATATAAACATACACACAGGTAGATGGTCACTTTAATCGACAGCAATGACATCAGCCTTAATTAAAGACGGTTCAATATTGGTGACAAAGAAATCAAGAAGTGTGCAAGATGTTTCAGTAACTGTGGTGGCAGTTGTAAGAATGACATCGAAACCGTGCATAGCAGTTATAGAGGTCAGCGATTCCTTTTTGTTGCTGTTTTCGAGCATGTTTACGTTGAAATCACCGCCTAGGGTGAGTTTAAGTTTATTTAATGTGGCGAATTCCAGCAAGCGCTCCAGATAGCTGGAAAAAGTCTGGAAACATCCACTAGGTGGTCGATATAGGCCGACGGACATATGTCTACCATGAACAACTGCTACGGCCTCATAATCATTCGTTACAACTGTAAATTCCTTTTGATTTTCGCATGAAAACGATTTGTTTACCAAAAGGGATACACCTCCGCCCCGCTTGCCATTTCTGTTTACAAAAAAATGGGAGTACGCGGCTGGTTCATACATTTCGGACAAGCTGTCGTACCAGGTTTCCGTCAGTATTATGACTGAAAATTCAAAATTAATTACAGAAAAAGTATTTCTAGTCCTTCAATTTTAGATCTAGCTGAGCGGCAGTTCAAGTTGAAGAATGAGAGAGAGGAGTTATCATTTTGACGAAATTCTGAAACTTTGTGGGGTAGAACAACCATGTTCGGGTTCTTTGTTCATTCATACGCGCAGGGTACTGAGGTGGGCCTCTGACTTCACCTCAAGAATTCGGTCACGTTCATTCTTTCTCAGAAGAATTTTTCCGTTTGAATGCCAAGCGAAACGAAAACCATTTTCAGAGGCCGATTCCTTTGCTACGTTTAAAAGTTCTCGGTTTCGCTTGGTTATGTTCTCAAGAATGAACGCATCATTTTTTGCTTCCTTTAGTTTCGCACGCTTTCTCAGCCATAAGTCTCGATCTGCCTGGCGGTTGTAGCGGACTATCACTCCCGGTATTTTATCTGGTTTTGCGGGGAGGGGGTGAATTGCCGTGACGGCAGTAGGAGCAAGCTGGGGAACGTGAAGGACAGTGGCAAGCGCGTTTATCTTGAGCAGCAAATCTTCGTTAGGCGTGACGGGTAAACCGTGAAATTCCAAGTTTAACCGCCTGCTCTGCCACTCCAGATCATTTACGGCGGCTTGCACTTCGTTAAGCACTCTGGGACCTGCTTCGTTCTCGATTTTTTCCCACGCGCTTCTTCAAAGATTTTATGTCCTTCTCATAGCCTCGTCAAACTTCAGGGACATGTCTTGAATTGAACACTTCATTTCATGTACGGTTTGCTTCATAGGTATTAGTTCGTCCAGATTTCGAATGACCGTAGCCAATTGTTGCGACACGCTGGGCAGGATAGTCTCCTTACCGGGCGTGTCCTCCTCGCTATCGCCTAATTTACCCTCCCGACAGTTAGAAATTTCGAATGTTTTCGAATGGACGATTTTTTCGAGCGAAGGGAACGATCAGTCACATTGCAACATGATCCTGCACGGTAACTGCTAGAGCATTCGTTACACAGGATAACTGAGTCACCTTTTGCGCACTGTTTGTTGCAGGCGGGACACACATTATCAGGCATGGCATAAATACACTTGAGGCAGCAGCAACGAACGGGGAGAACGGCAAAAACAGTTGCAGGTAATTTACCACTTTTGACAAACTAACCTGCAAAATTGCGACACGAGTCGTGGTTACTTGATGCAGCCCGTCCGCCGTCGCTGCTGCCAAAAGATCGGGTCCGTTGGCTGCTGGGGCTTATGTAGGCCGTTGGCGCTGAAGGTGTCGCAGGCGTTTCCGGCGGCCGCTTCCAAGTGATCCAGGGTAGACACTCGTGGGATGACGTCAAATGAAGATACGCGTTCGCCTATCTTCAAACTTGCTCGACGAGAATCTGCAAAATTGCGACACGAGTCGTGGTTACTTGATGCAGCCCGTCCGCCGTCGCTGCTGCCACTGCCATTAGGAGCTAATGTCGCTCAATGTGCTAGCGTCATCGTGCTAGGAGCATCTGTTGAAGCCAACGAGGTTTCGAAGGCTGTTAGTCGTTTTTGAGAGCTTGAAAGCATAGGTGTAAATTGCGAGGACGAAGAAATCCTCAGCAACCAACTGGTGATGACCCAGTTTGAAGAGACAGTGAAAAAGACGAACAAGCGATATGAGGTCGCGCTCCCATGCTAAGCAAGGGCAGACCTTGCGGATAACCATGCTGTTGCTTCAAAGCGGCTCCACATCTTAATGAAAAAACTCAAAAGGGACCACAGCCTCATGGAGAGTAGGACGCGACAATCAGAAGGTGTCTGCACGAAGGATCCGCCGAAAAGATATCACTGGAGCAAAACGCACCTCGCGGTCGGCTGGAATGCCGCACCGAGCAGTTGTACGAGAAGATCGGTCAGGACAGAAGTGCGGATTGTGTTTGGCGCGTCGTCGCATCAAGATGGCGCGAAATCACTTAACTAAAACTTGGAAGCTGGCCCAAACCTGAACCCGGACTTCGTGACTCTCCTCCGGTTTCGCCGGTACAAGGTAGCGATGATCGTTGACGCCGAGAAGGCATTTCACCAGATTGGCCTACGGGAAGAAGACAGGGATGATCTCAAATGTTTATGGTTTAAGACTCGACCACAATCAGGCCAAGGACGACCGTTACCATAAAAGGAAACCTGGAGGATGACTCGACTTTCGATTGGGGCCACTTCGAATCTCCTCTTGCTAACAGCTACGTTGAAGCATCGTCTTCGGCAATGCGAAAAGGAATATCCTTCGACGGCCCGTCTGCTTCAAGAATCTTGGTATATGGACGACCTCCTGATTGGAGCTGATAGCAGTTCAGACGCCATTAGGATGCATCAGGAGACCATGGAAATTTTTCGTAGGGCGTCCATGAATATCCCGAAGTGGGTGAGCAATGATCCACAAGTTCCCGCCGCCTTTGAAGAAAGACTAACTACACAGAAAGAGATACTTTGTCCTCCAGCAGGAACGACAAATATGCGCGGAATTTCATGGGACCCTGAGACGGACAAGTTCTCCTTCAGGCACAACAGCTTCTGCCATTTATAGAGCAGCATGAGGTCACTAAGCGGTTTACTTTACAGGCTATAGCTAGGGTGTATGACCCACTGGGGTTTTTGTCACACTTCCTTATCGAAGCGAAGATCCTGTCACAACACATATGGCAAGAAAATATTGACTGGTATCACCATATCTTGAAAATCGTGAGTCGGACGACTGCAAACTATATAGATAAAATTCACAGAAGAAGAACCCATACTGCATAATTAGGTCATCCCAAGGTTTTTGGGCGCCGGAAGGGAAGGCCAAAGCCACTCATCAACCCTCCACGTCTTCGCCGATGCAAGCAAATCGGCTATGGCCCACTAGCTTACCTCAACGTCTACGATGCTAACGGCAACGCTAAAACAGTCCTCTTTGCGAAGACGAGAGTTGCACCGCTGAAAATAATCACGCTAGCACGGCTGGAAATAATGTCAGATTTAATAGCGGCTAGCATAAGCAGGTACATATTGAAGAACTGCGAGCTTGACATCGAAGAAGTTACGTTTTGGTCGGACTCAGGGATCAGCCTCTGCTGGATTAGAAAGGATCCGACGACGTTGAAAACTTTCGTTCGCGCCATATAAAATAGATAGGGAGGTTGATGGACTAGACACCATGGCGCTTCTGTACAGGAAAGGAAAACCCTGCTGAACCGACCAGCAAAACGAGATCGCAACTGTGGTGGCGCGGGCGAAACTTGCTTAATGACTCGGGTTTGTGGCCGGAAATGGTTAATCGAGAAGACGGACAACTAGAAGTACCTCAGCATGCGTGAACTACCAGCTCTCACGCCATGAATGTCGACAGGTTTCGTGCCACATGTCATAGAAACCGAATGTTTCAGCTCTATCTCCAAGTTACTGCGTGTCCAAGGATGGGTGCATGTTACATGAGCAACCTAAAGCAAGAGACAAAAGTGACTGGACCGCTAACTGCCAAAGAAGTTCGCCGTGCAGAGCTTTCTATTGTTTGAGTGGAACAACAGAATCACTTTGACGCTTTGACAAAAAGAAACCTCTACCCTCGAACAGCCCTATCAAAGGGTTGCGAATTTTTTCGACCAGACGGTTTGTTGCGAGTTCGGGGGAGGGTACTTACCAGCGACACCTACGGAGCCTACGTCCCCATACTTTTACCTATGGACACGAACTTGACATCGCTCGCGATCCAGCACGCCCAGGCACAGGTTCTACATGGGGGAGTATGTGACACACTGACCCAAGTCCGTGAGAGATTCTGGATTCCACGCGCCCTGTAACTGGTAAAAAAGACTGTTCAACAGTGTTTTGTATAAGATCGACTACAGTCCCAGCCCGTAGCGCGAAAATTGCCTCCGCAACCGAAAGACAGAACAACGCTAGTTCTCCCTTTCTCTGTAATCGGAGTTGATTTTGCTGTATTTCCATACGTCAAAGGCCAAGGTCAAGCACGGACTTACGTTCTTTCGTTTACTTGTGTGGTCACAAGAGCTGTGCATCTGGAGCTTATAGACATCACAACGGAAGCCTTCATTTCCCCTATGCGAAGGTTCGTGTCCAGGCGGGGATTGAGTAACACAGTTTACAGCGACAAAGCGCTAACTTTTGTGCGCACTTCGAAAGAACTTCAAAGACTACGGAAGACTATCCGACACCCGGATGTTCTCTCTTGTTTTAGAAGCCTAAGGATACAGTGGACGTTTTTGTGCACAATCTCTCCTTGGTGAGGAGGTTTCTATAAAGGCTGGTTCGATCAATCAAGATGTGCCCAAAGAAAATGTTGGGCAGGCGCCTAATGAGTTGCACATAGTTGGCCACCCTTCAAACAGAAGTGGAGGCTGTTCTAAACTCTAGACCCCTCACATACGTCTTCAATGACGTCTTCGACGTCTTCAAGGAGCGTGTTCACTGTCTCCTGCGAGTTTTCTTATCGGTAGGAGGTTTACGGTGTTGCCACCATACGAAGCTACAGATAACCTCACGAAATCAGCTGACCAGCTGCGAGTGATTTGGACAAGAAGGGAAGACGATCTGAAAATGTTTTGGAGCCGCTTGGACAAGGAATACCTGAGTGAGTAAAAGAACTTCTCCATAAACCAGGTCAAAGAAGTTGAGATAATAAAGGAAGGAAACGTGGATCTCGTCGGTGAAAAGCATCGTCAAAGAGAGATGTGGACTCTTGGACGGATTCAAGAACTCCATCGGGTACGGGGTGGAAAAGTTTGTTGCTGTTTCCTACGATTGCCTCGCAACCAAATAGTCCACAGTTCGTTTCAACTGTTGTACCCCTTAGAGGCCAATAGCATCATCTGTTGGCGGGAGAGATTGTTGGAACCTCTTTCTCTTCGAGCATGGCAGACGACGCTCATCATCATCAGCTTCACTACTGCAACGAAGCAGCGGTACGCGCTCGCGCTGCACCATCGCGAAAGAGGGCCCTCCCGCTTCCACATCCATAGCCAATGGTATTTCGGCGGCGGGAGTTTGTGGAGTGGCAACCGAAACGCCAGTTCAACGTTTTTTTTTGTTCTTGTGCAACTTCTGCAGCCGAAGCAGGAGTTGCAACAGTGTTTTGGGCTAGCACAGGCAGCGCCTCGGGGATGGAGGCGGGACCAAGTCAGCTTCGCTGACCTGAGTGCCCGCGGAAACCAGACGACGCCCTACCCCCCGGCGGGCTGCGTCGGTGTAGCTCCCTGAAGGGAGCAGTGCATGCCGTTTACGGGTTTCTCGGAATGACAAATTTTCGATCACATTCTGGTTGATGATCTATTTTAAATGCACAGCATTCGTTGAACTCACGATGCCACGCATTCTAGGCGCCCGTAGTAGTCCACATCGCTCGCAGGTGCACCCTCTTGGCGCGATCGTGGCGTGATAATGGCGGGTGTCGGCGAGGCTGGAACGCACTCATCGCCGCGCTCACTCGTCAGCCCCGCTCCTCCTCGCCTACTCTCCGCTCGCATCGCGCGCTCTCTCCACGGTCGGTTCGCGCCCAACAAGTGGGGGCGCGCGCGTCGCGGGATCAACAACATCTGTAGCGTGGTCGTGACGTCAGCATCGCGCGTGCGTGGCGCGATCGTGGCGTGATAAAGGCGGGTGTCGGGGAGGCTGGAACGCACTCATCGCCGCGCTCTCTCGTCAGCAGTTGTCACAAGTGCAACAACATTAACGTACCGCAAACTACTTAACGTCGTGCGCCCCCGGAAATGCTCTGTATTTGATCGTGCCCCTCACGAGGGGGATGTTTCTTCCATCAGAAAAACGGCTACTGCTGGCGGGAATCGAACCCGCGTCGTCAGGCACAGCAGCCCAACGCCTTACCCCCTTTTTTTTCTCGTTTACATTTCTGGCAAGAGCGACAATATGTGGGGCGGGCTCCATCACAGTTGCTGCACTTGAATTGTGTTGTTTTGCACTCTTCAGACAAATGGTCGTGTCCGGCGCACTTAGCACACGTTTATTTCCCTCCGCACCCATTGGTTCTATGCCCATACCATTGGCACTTACTGCAACGGCGCGGGTTGTGTATGTACACTCTGGTTTTGCATTGGATAAAGCCAGCGTTGACAGACTGTGTCAAAGTGCAACGATCAAAGGTTAAAATGATGTGCTTTGTCCTTATTTTCTTTCGTCACGTCTCAATGTGATGCGTCGAACAGCGGTTACCCCCTGCTCGCGCAAACCTTCAAGGAGGTCCGAGTGAGTTTCATTTATCAGTTCTGCCTCGGAAATGACTTTTTGGCAGCTGTTGAGGGTGCGGTGGGGGGTTACAGTGATGTCAACGTCGGCTAACTTCCTTTGCTTCGGTAGGGTGTTCGATTGCTCCTTGTTGTTTCACCTCGATAAGCAGGTGTCCTACGGTTAGTTTTTTCGCTTGATAGTTTTTGCGTACGAGACTTTCAAAAAACTTTGCTACTAAGAATACTGACCTGCTGGTACTGGGCATTGCCTTATCAGCTGTCTGCATTATTAGAAAGCGTGGAAAGTTGTCGGGATTGGTGAAAAGCAGGTTTGAAATATGCTTGAAGATTACTTTGGTACGGGCCCTTTTTGGGGCCCGATCATTTGAAGAGAGTGATTTTCAGAATACCTTGCGCAAGAGTATAAAGCAGGGGATTGGGTTTCTTTTTTTATTGACCTTACCCTGGTAGTCAATGAGGTCCCGGAGCTCCCTGCCTGGTAAACGGACAGGGAAACGATCTGCCGGAGCTTGACCAGGGCTCCGACGGCCACCGTTTACAGATTCTACCCCTCACCTTTCAACACTTCGCCGCAGTTGGACACAGCTTATGTATGGGAGCACGGGGTCCGCGGTGTCGCTGCTCACCGACACCATGAATACTCAAGGTGCCCCGTCCGGGCATTGCATATTTCTAGACTTCTTTGAAGAGTCCGAAAGCATCTCCCCTGGCATATTATTTCTTCAAATCGCCCGGCTCAACACTTCAAATAACCTTTTTCGGGTGTAATGAAACTACTTCTGAAGGCGCCCACAAAACGTAACAGCTAACAGTTACTCATCTGATGCTTGCGTAGTTACTTGGGGGTTCAACATGACTGAGTACTGTGGGGCTGACGTTTCTTATCTACAATATTGTCCTTCCTGTTTCAGTTTAGGACTCGTCAATCAAGCTTTTTGCAGACAATCGCGCAATCTAACATAAAGTTACTAAGAAAAGTAATGGCCACGGGCTCAAAGAAGATGTTAACGTGTAAGATCTGGTGTCTTTTTGTTTATGTTTCCCGATTCTTTTGATATTCCGCCTTGCTTTTCAACTAACCATTCTATCATCTCTGGTCCGAATCTGACGCAGCCGCCGCACGTCGTGCACAATACCTGGTTGCCAGTTAAAGTGAATCACTTTTGTCTTTTGTTGTAGGATACGTTTTCCCAGGTTTATTTCCTATTCTTTCGTTTGTATAAAAATATGTTCTTCAACCGCGGGTTGTTTCTCTCACCAAGTCCAACCAGCGTATCACATCGACTGCCGCGATTTTCTACTCCAAAGTTTCCCATTGACTTTTCCGCCATTTGCATCTTCCCGACTTTTTCGTTAAACTGTCCCATCACAAGAGTGAATGGTGTTCTCTTTTTCGTAGTTGATTGCACGTCCTCGCAGAAAATATCTGCGGCTTCATAATTTTAGCTAGATGTTGCCGATTATCCCAGCACTAACTTAAACCTGCATTCTCTTGTTTACCTAGCTTAGAATGGTTCTTACTCTTGAGTTAAGATTGATCAATCCTTCCACGTTCCTTGATATTTCTCAATGAATTATGTATCCTGTCTCATGATCACTCTTCTCTTGGAGTCCTCTGTAGCACAAAATTTGACTGCTAGTGAGCTACAGGAACCAATCTCCTGTTTTAACGTTGCTACCTTTATGATGTCGCACCTTATTACAGCTATGCATCCCTTGCAAACAGCGTGCATGTGTTGAACGTTGCCCCAGTCCAGTTCTAATGGCAGCCCATACGTACCAAGAGAATCTTAGCAAAATCTGTTGTATGGCTGGCCTCACCGCTGCCTACCTGGTACAGATCCTGGTGTTACAATTAGGACAAATACTTAATTTGCATAAAAGTGCAATGCTGCCGGCAAATCTCATGGACGCCTGGAGTTTCGGCTATTTCCCGATATATGCTGCAAACTTGTGCCATAGCCAGTTAGGTTCACCAAATACCGATACCTCTCTTTTCGCTTTTTTTTTTGCTAAGCTGCAGGCTTAGTGCTGATGACGTGCACAATCCCCCATGGTTTTTATTGCCCTTAAGTGTTTCTTATCTTCTTGAAATCTTTTTGCTATGGCGGTGTGTCGCCATCAGTAGGAAGCCTGTTTTTAGAAGCGCGCTTTTCTGATGGCTGAGAAAATTGGCAACTCAGCTGCTACATGAACACTTGACACGAGCTAATCGACCACCGGGGATGCTGGTTCCCGCACGAGTGCAAGCGAAACCGGCCAAAAAGGTTTCCGTGGTCCAAACCACCGCAGTCATTTTGAATAGGAGAAGCGTGATAATCATTTCGTCACAGAATAGCGCTACCGCCTACGCGAACGAAGTTTCAAATTTCACAGGTTGTGGTCTAGTCGCACTACTTGGAAAATAAATCACCTTTTTCGTGCTTCTGCTGGAGTGGTGCTAGCACTTCGGCCGTTCCTTTCTTTTTCTTTTATTTTGCTTGATGCGAGGAAGTCGCCCCTCAGGTTACTTTCGGGGTTAATTTTTCTTTCAGTGCAGTGAAAAGTCGAACCACGCGTTACAATTGTAGTCGCGTTAAGGTCCAGTAAATAAGGTATGAATATGAGTATTGAGAAATAAGCAAGCCGAAGTCGTCTTCTTAACAAAACATTAGAAGTACGTAACAAAAGAACAACTTCGGACTGGTCGTTAGTGCTGGCCCCAGCCACGAGAGATAAATGTTGTGTAGAAAAGGTATTGGTAGGGGAGCACTCGGCAGGCACTCCAAAATAAAAAAATCTGAGCTATCAGTACCTATAAACGCAAACTTATACAACCCGTTCATACTGCCGGTGAAGGCATACGGAGCTAAAACGTGGTGGTTTACTAGACAAATAGAAATCAATGCAAAATTGGCCCAACTGGATATACAGCGAATAATAAAGTAGTTTTTAGTGAAGGAAAACTAGCTTCCAGTATCAGGAAAGAAACGAGAGTAGATAATGTAATGTTCCAAGTAAACAAAAAGAAGTTGACTTGGGCTGGCGTGCATTTAGACGAACCGGCAACCAGAGGATAGTTACTGTAAAAGAGCGGATACAAAGAGATAGGTCTCGAAAAAGGCGAAAGCCAATAACAAGACAGAAAACTGAAAAATAGAAAATCAGTAGCCCCAAGTGGCCTCGAGCACTACAGGAAAGGAGTGGTTGGAAGTCAATGGGGGAGGCCTTTGTCCCACAGTAGACTGGAGTAGGGTACAGATGATGACGACGACAATTATGATGATGAATATGATGATTATGATAAGAATTATGATATTAAACTGGTGTCATAAATACCCGAATAAATATAAATTAGCAGGGTCGAAACAGTAAGATTAACCTGACTAATCAAAGAACACATTTCAAGTGTGTACTATCATTTTTACTCTGCTTTGCTGCATGTTGACATGTACAAATACTACTGCCTTCATATATCAAACACCACAACCTCAAATACAGATCTTGAATACCTAGCAAACAATGCTAATGTCAGGCCTATTATAAGCTTTGCCAGTATGCCTTTGCTCCTATTTCACAATTATAACCTTGTACAAATCGCCAGTGCATTCAAGACTCGAGTGCACGTGCACCGTAGGGGACCCTTCTCAAACCTGACTCGTCATTGCCCTGGAACCTGTTCAAAAACCCAGAAGGTCGCTTACTTCTCTCAAAATCACCCCGACACGCCAGCGTAACAACGGGGAACACAACTCTCCACTTTTTGCTGTGTCACTGCGCCGAAAATTTCGTCGCCTCGGCTTATATTGCAAATTGTTCTACCACAATCACCTCAAACAAGAATTTACTCGTCTATGGTACATATCTTCTCGGTCTGACCACATGCGTAAACTAGGCATACAGACATACCGTACAGAAATGTATCGCCAATCCTTCACTCCTACTTACAGCAATGGCTTGAACCACCTTTCTGCCTCTATCGTTTATATACCTGACTCTGCTATATTGTCACGAAGCCAAGGACGACGCAGTTGTCTTTAAGGAGAAACAAGTTTATTGGAGCGAACTTGTGCTCCCCTAACAACTCAAAAGAATACAGAGGCGGCGAAACAGCGGTCAACAAAGTGACTTGCGTCGGGGAGCGTCGCAGAATCGAATAGCCCGGCGTCTGCTCTGCAGGCTTTTTTGTCTTTCGGCGCGCGTGGTTCTTGAACCGTCGATTGGCATCGAGAACATTGTAGATCCAAGAAGATTATTCCGAGCTTTTCACGTTAGATCGGAATGCTCTCCCTATCAGAACAGATAACACATGCGGCACAGAAAGAAAGAATGGAACACGCGCTTCCCATGGCACAGATATAACACAGACCGCCGCAGCCGGGCGGTAAAAGTAAAACACAAATAAGCAAACCCAATGCATGGTTCGCTGCAATATTTCTGATTGCTTTACGACATTCTCTTAAGTGCCCACATGGTTATTATGCCTATTGCCTTTGTACCAATTTTTTCTGTAAAGCCTTCGTGATTTAGTCGCATTTAAAAATGTATATAAAAAGCACCTTATGAAGGCGTGACAAGATTCCAGGTTATATCGCATAGGCATGAGCGCTGTGGACGATGTCTTATTCTGCCAAAAACGTATACCACCTGATCCTCACTCTCTCATTAATTTCATCTGGAAAGTTAAGCCCAACAGCAAATTGTTGTTTTCAGGCACAGTAGCATCGCGGGAATTGCGTGTGAGCCGGTACACCTGTGGCTAGCGCGAGGAAGTTTATACCCCATATTCGTCTCTAAATTAACGCGTATCGCGGATATCCCTTGTCACGGTCTTTTTAATCTCGCACACCATAGGCAGTACGTAAGACTTACGGCATTATAATTTTCTTCTCACCATTATTTCTTTAGAACCAATGGAATATGCGTATTGATATAATGTCAATCCGAGCAATAGTTCTATGCTTTTGTTCTCATTCTACATCAAGGTCGCACCAGGTTCATTGCATTGCGATGCGTAAAGTGTGACATGCAAGTCGCCATCGGCTGCATTCAGTGTTCCTTACAAATGAAGCTTCCTGTATTTTGAACGGATTTGGAGGGTCTTGGGTGCATACACCACGGCTAAATTGTCCAACAGACGCGCTTTTCTACGCTACCACCTGTGCAAGACCTAAGGTGCACGGTTGTGCTGGTAACGCTAGCACAGCGGGTTGGTTTAGTTCTATGTTAATGCGTTTGTGCTGAAATCAGTCACCGCGTCACTCTCCTTCGAGCTGCTCCGGCGTACGTCTTCAGCAGGAACAAGGCTTATCTCTTGCGGTTCTTGGAAGGAGATGCCATTCAAGACCTTCGTGTTTATTATTTTGCTATTTAAAAGCTTTTCCACGACTTGAAGTATGCAAACGAGGTCTATTGCAGTTGTTGTAGTATATTATTGCACATTCTGGGGTAGGGTTGAACGGATAATGTTGGACTTATTTGACACATCTTTTATCTTCTATACTGATAGTTGCCACTTCGCCCAAAACAATTACTCTTCTAAGAGCGGTGCTGGTTTGGAATATACCTTCGGACTGAACAGCTGCTCAACCCACCATTTTTGTGCTTAGGAAGTGTGGGCTCGGCAACTGTCGCATGTGTGTGTTTAGTGGCCGTCTCAGAAATCGACGTACGTATATCTGCTTAACAGCCATAACTGCCTGATTCTGTAGGTCTTCTAGATTGTTGGGCATCAGTTTTTTTTTCTCCAAGCAGGCTCAGTCATCACAGGCTGAGGTTCATTTTATAGTACGATTAGGGGTGACATTGGGCACAAAATATTCCTCACAGCTTTGTTTCATCGACATTTCACACTTTTTGCTAGTTGTTGTTTATGACTCAGTTCACGGTTTTTAGTTTTGGTATGCTAGCTCTTTCCAATGATGTTTTCGAGACACTTAGAAAAGTTTATATCCACTCCATTTAACAATGATGAATATTCCCACGCGAAACTTTTGTACATCAACGATCAAGGTGCTAACCCCCTTAAAATCACAGTCCTAGAGTGCGCGAATAAATTGCCAACTGCCTGCCTGTCAAAGAGCTAACTCATCTCGAACGAACTAATCTCCCACCAGAAAGCTGAGCACCAAAGCCTAGGTCATTGTTAGACTATTGTCCTGGAGAGCCGAAGGATATTTCTGAACTTTTCCTGGAGAAAGAATTGTCATGTTGCTTTGAATGCAGAAGTAGCACGTATTGAAAGAGTATGCATTCTTTTGCCTTCGAGTACTTTATTTGTCAAAGTTCAAAGTCCAGGCAAAAGGTTGAGTGACTGGATTGTGGTGATGGCGCTATTTGGTAAACATCGGGTTCATAACGCTAGACACGCAGGTTCTAGTCCGATCACAGAAAGCGTTAGTTTGGCTCCCTTTGTGTTTTTGTCGCTTTTCTGCAGTGCATTCAGGCTTCACGATCCCCCTTATTGGGATAATAAAAATGCTTTAACATATAAATTCACGCATTGATTTTCCTACACATTCTAGTCCTAATAAGTTCGCCATTGCTTGTCTTCGAAAACTTCATTTTTCAAAAATGCAAACAACACGTTCTTGTTCCACACTTTGGGAACCCATCTTTTTTAAAAGGGCGTATCGTTTACCATAAACGTGAATATAAAGTAGGGGCAATGGCTACTGTGTCGACAGACTTTGAAGTGATAGTGCCTAAGTTCGCTGAACTTCCTGGCTGGTAGAGAGACAGAGAGGCCATCGGCGATGCCATTGAGACGTCATTAACCATGGCTGTGACTGTAACTCTTTACGCTACTTTTTCTTCACGGTTAAACTCCGTGCCACGGTTACACAGAGGGTGGATGTGGTGTAATATGGTCTGTGTTGCTGCAAATCACCGTCAAGTTGTATACTTAAGTTACCCGGCGCGATGTGTTATTTCCCGCCGTGTTACTTCTCTATAGAGTTCTTTTTTAGTGAAAGTAATCTTATTGAACCATAAACAGTTCTTTTTCGTAAGAGTGCTTGCACGAGCTGTTCCCGGAGCAAGTAATACTAATTATTGTCAAGAACATTTGAACGAAGTTTATGTAGTTTAAATGTATCGGTAAATATTCCACCAAAAACAATGCATGCTGTGCTTGATGAGGCCCGCACGTAAAAATGCGCAACTTTTTTGTGGGCAGAAAACAATCTATTCAGATCATCTATATAAGTAAACTTTTTTCTTTAAAACTTAGCATAATACTTGCCGACATAGCCTGAAATATAAACGCACAGAATTTCAATATATGTTACGTATTTTGGCAGAGATAGCTTATCCCTAACCCAAAGTGATTATATAGAGATCTATTCGGCAGTGGATTCATTTGATCGGTGATATGTTGAAAAGCAAACGAACAACAGCTGTTTTAAATCACTTTGTTGAAGATCGGAAAACCACCCTGCTGTAAAGAAAATTGTCAATCATATTTGCCACATTTATGCAGACCACAATACAATGTAACTATCCAAAGTCAAAATATATTCACAACACATGGTGTCTCAAGAAAATGCGTTTGTTGTCATGACAAAAAGAAATACTAACTTATAAGGGGTATGGTTGGACTCTTGCGAGTACCCTTGCGCAAGGGTCGATTACCCTTGCGATGTCGCTTAAATTCACTCACATTGCTCTACAAATAGTAAAACCAGAGAGAATTGAAATGCACTTAACCACACCACTAAAATCAATGCATGATGCATGAACGGTGTTTGGTTGAATTTTATTGGTGTAGCACAAGAGTGGAAACGTTTTTGATAAAATAAAGTAAGCTCCAACCCGGTGTTAGACAATCTGACTTCTCCTTCTCTGCGCCGCGGACGGAGGCGACGAGATTTGCGGCAGAGAAGGAACAGGAGGAGGAAGAAATACTTCTGTTCAGATTTCTGAACGGCCCAGAGTGCAGCCCTGGGGAGTTATTCCTTCTTCTGTGGGGGCCATATGCATTCCGCGCGGCCTGTGTTCTGTCCACCCGCTGAAGCTGGGTAGGTAGAGAGGGCCTGGACAGCAGCATCTCCCATTGCTCTTGTTGGGTTGTTGAACGAAAGGGAGGAGGGTGCTCAGGGCTAAAGTCGTACACCCCGATAACTGGGCGGAGTGTTCCTGCTTCTGAGCGAAATTTACATTCAGCGTCGTAGCGATACGGATGCAATAAGTGAACACGCGTAAGCTGTGGGAAGGAGGCCGGATTCTATGAGCCATAGGGCAGTTTGTTGTTCTCTGGAAAGGTCAGGGTAAGGCGAAGGTACGGTCTGTCTCAGAAGGCGATAATGCTGGGTTATCTCCCTTAACGTGACAAGCGGGTGACTCTCCTCGTGCAGCTCCATAGCACGGGACGTAATAGCGCAGGCTTGTTTGGTGGGCGTATTCGTTGCCCTCCATTTAGGTGTGAGGGGGTGTCCAGATGAGCTGAATGTAACCATTTGAGGAGTGGTTTTTTAACACGCGCAGTGCAGGTCAGGACACCCAACCCGCCTGGTAATTCCAGTAGGCTTGCTGGGAATCGGTCACTACCTTCCGAACCCCTGGTTGAGTGAGAGCCAAGGTGATGGCTGCCTCTTCTGCTGCCATCATGTCTTGGGGCTTGAGTGAGGCACACGCATTGAGGGTGGTTTTGATGGTAGCCACGATGATGGCGTATTGCTACCCTCGATGTTTGGAGGCGTCTGTGTAGATAACTTCATGATCCCCACCGAAGGTATTGTTTAGCGCTTGAACCCGTGCTTTCCGGTGACCCTCGTCATGTGCCGGGTTCATATTTCTAAGCAAAGGGATCATCTTTAGTTTTAGTCGCCAAGAGTCTGGGAGTACGTCAAGCGGAGTGATATTCTGGGCTGCCCAGCCAATCTGATGAAGCATGCAGTTACCCACCGCAGTTCTGAGTCGGACCTTCAGGTTAGAAAGATGGCCTTCTATCAGCTCTTCTACCGAGTTGTGGAGCCCCGTGCTAACCAGCCTCTGTGTGGACGCACTCATGAGAAGAGCCATGGCCTGCTCGACCACCTTTCTAATCATTATATAAAGCATCTCTATGTCTTCCTTGTCGAGAAGAAGACAGGGGGTTGACGTAAGTGACTCTCGAGAGGACAAAAGCTTCAATTAATCGAAAGGTACCGGATAACTTTAGACCTCGTTTCTTGTTATAAACTTACGACTTGACCAGACAGAATTCCGTCGAACCCTGGACTACCTCGCTTCTTGGTGGCAACTCGCCTGATCATGTATAGTGATTTAATTATAGTTGTTTTTGAGGCGCTGCAAGGAGACGTCACTCTTGGTGTTAGCCTCGAGAGGTAGGCCAAGGATCTTGATGCGGGGGCTTGGAGTGATGGCCTGGCCATCAAGAAGTATTTGAATGTATTCCTTGATTTGGCGTGAGGGCGGACGACAAGGAGCTGTGATTTTTTACGTGAACTCTGGAGGCCTCAGGCTTTAGCACATTGGCGTACTAGAAGTGAGATGCCATACATTGGTGTGAGCTTCCTCTAATATTTGTAACTCTTGGCACATGAGCAAGGTGCGCACAGCGCCGCTATATGGCGTGAGTGGTCGCGTGACGCTTTCACGTGGCATTCAGCGAGAACGCAGGGGGTAAACCCTTAGATCTGCTTGGTGAGTACACCACCTGTCTTCCCCGTCTTCGCGTGGGCTCGTAGCTAAATCGGTAAGACAACGGGCTCTCGATTTGTCAGGTTCGATTCCCGGCGGTGCCAGTAAATTCTTTTATTTGTTCGCTGGAGTTTTCTGGTGATACCAACGGTCGCGAAAGAACCCTTGGGGGGTAGAGGTAAAAAGCTTTGCTTTAAAAAGTCTCGTGGGAGCACCACAACACAATCCGGTTTGGTTTGATTATTCCTCAGTGTAGACAAATAGGCCACACCGGCACATTGTTATTTCAAGATGACTTCATTCGCGACTCCCCGTCTTTCCGCAGCCACCAACTCTGGCAATGAGTGTTGACATGAAACAGCAGAATCCACCAACGCTGGTAGTCAGAGCACTCGTCATGGTCCGGCCGATGGCACCCGTACGTATCACTAGGGAGACAGCTCCGTTACCTCAATCGAAATCAATCAAAATTCCCCTTTTCCGTGCATTTTTTCTATGCCAATTTTCTATGGATATATACCATGGCCCGCCCAGACAGGATGGGTCCATGGAAAGTGCCCACAGCGAAGTATCCATCCCTCGCTGCTAACTCGCTCCGGATACATGACAGCTATTCCCCGCATGTTAGTTAATTAATATACTTGCAATTAAAACACAGCCTATTCGCAGTTCCGGTCCCGCAATCACTAAATTTTTCCAAGGCATCCTCCCAGGCAGCATAGCAAGTCCGATTCTTGACCGGCCAACCTACGGCTGTGCACTGAATTGTTCGGCCATCGGCAACGAATTGGCCAGCGTTGAACATAAGATAAACGATTTTAACACGGCTACCATCCTCTGCGCACGTTTTCGGCAGCCAATGTTGTTAAGTTGGTCAGCTTTCGCTCGTTAACTGCCAACACGGTTTCCCCTCGGAGAGAGTTTCTCAGAAGTTATCTGGTGGATCAAACACGGCAGATGAACGGCACTTGCTCCAGCAACGTTCAATCAAAAGACAGGCGGCAGGTAGTACTTGCTTGCTGCTTGAAAGCGGAATTACAAAAGATGATCAGCTTGTGCTCGGCCACCAGGCGACCGCTTTGTTTCCGCTTGCCGGAGAACACGTGATGAATGGCTGTTATCCCGTTCTAGAGTACTCGTGTTTCGTCAGCAGCCGTTGTTCAAAAGTTGTTCTGGAAACGTATGTTATCCGGTCCGCTTATGAATTTGCACGCCCATGCTCTTCGAAAGGTGAACGGTAGACGTATGCCGCAGGTCTAGCACCACCCGTGCCCAATCACCGGAATTCCGAAGGTCCTGCGTGGGCACGCGCCCAGCCTCCGAACAGTGTGCTGTATACATGTACCCTCATGGGCAAATGAATGAGAACACGAAAATATTAAGTGAACACGCCAAAATAAAAAAATATGCATAGTAATACAAAATAATGGCTTGCTAGTGGTATACTTGGAAAGGCACATTTTCAGTCATTGTTATGTAATAAAGTCGCGCGATACTTACATTGAAAGAAATCGCCTGATTTGTGTGTTCTAAATCATATTTTCGTGTTATTATTTCTTTTGTCCATTATATGGTTTATGCCACTCTTTAAACTTGAAACAAAAATAATGTGATTTTTGCGCTGAAACAAGAAGTTGCATAAAACAAGTAGTGCTTTGCGAGCATGTATTGACACCGACCTGATTCGTATTGACGTTGATCTCTTTGGTATTGTAATTTTCGGTAGAAAATTAAGAACGTAAGTTTTGTAACGAACCATGACGCCGAGGAGGTTCCGGGCGCACAACACATACCACCTAGAGTAAAGAAGTCAGCCCTTTTGGCATTCCCTTGCCATTCTTTTTTCCCCGGGATGTCAAAATCACTGTACGCAGCTCATATGACAGCAAATTTCCTTGCACGTACAAGCCACCTAATACTAATAATATGCGAAAATACGTAAAATGTCTGGATTTTGGAGCATTCATCACGACAGCAGTAAATACATGCAACTGGCCCATGTCGTGTCATCAAGCAGCCCTTGTCGTTAGCCCTCAGTGTTGGTGAAAAGAAGTGAAAAACTGTTTTTTTTAACAAGTTTCCGCCTTTAGCAGACAAGTAGCAGTCAAGTAACGCGCTATAATGGGCCCTCCAGCGGCGAAAGCTCCGGTCTTCCTGGACTGAGAAATGGCCACCCACCGTGTTGTTTTTCTTTATTTCCTACTCGGCTTCATTAAAAGTTTTACTCATTCATTCACGTGAGGAACATATCAGAACATAATTTAGGCAAGACAGCCATCTTCGCTAAAGGGTGCCAAATAAACCACGTAATGAAGTTTATAAGGTGTTCAACGCACAAATATATTTGCGTATAGTGGCAAGGTCGTTTACATGAAACACGGGTTTGAGAAACCGACAAATAGGAATTTGTTTTTGATTTCATAGTCGTTTGAACTGCCGCATTATTCGTATATTCTTTTTATTTACGCGAACACCCAGAAGACACATCAGTGGTAGATGAAAACGTCCAGAAGGAGGGAAGGCAGGTAGTTATCGAAACGTAAAAGCAGTCTGTACATTATTTGAGAAGTTATCTGAAGGTAGTTTTCAGTGTTGGAACATCTCAAATGTAGGAACAATTATGTGCTAACTTTATTTTTATTTGTGTTGGAATAACATCAGCGGCGTGAAAGACACGGAGTGATGTTGGGCAGTGATAAAAGGTAAGTGTTTTACACTTACTTTCACTTCGTCCTCATTAAACAGGTTTTCTTGTGGAGACTTTTTGAACCATCATCATCTTGCCGGGTCATTCGACGAACAAGAAATTCTGAATCGGTTGAATACTGGGCAAAGTAAATGCTCAAGAACATACCGCAAGTCTCCTGATTAAAACTCATCATGGCTGATATGAACATCAGAGCCACAAATTACCCCAGCCTCAACCTCTTCCATCGAGTAATTTTAAGCCTGATCTGATAAACGGGACGGAAGCCGATCTGTTCAAAGGACTCAGTGGTCAGAGGGTGACGAGAAAATTCCCAAAAAGTACGTAATATTTACGTTAGGTCGCTTCCCACTTTCAGAATTTATGAGTCAGGCTTTACCCGACAAACATACTTAACCCGCGCCGCTGTTTTAAGTGAAAGATGCCCGGGCAACCTACCAATCTTTCGCGGAGAGCAACGTTTGGAAAATGTGTTGAACTCAATCATCCTACTTAAAGTTGTTTTCACCACACTTTTTTACACCAACTGTCAAAGATCCCACCCAGCATATTCGAGACGATGCAGAAGGGTGCAGATTGAAAAAGAGGCAATTAACCCTAAAGTAACAGAGAATATCTTTTTTCCAGCGGAGCGAAGAGGATGGCTTTTTCTCTCTGAAGAAGCGCCGACGCAGCTTGCTTGGTTGCCGATCTGCACTCTATTTGGCGGCCATCCAGGTCAGCGAGACTGCATTCAACCCGCCATCACCCCACCCCCCTAATTCTGTTACACCTTTGAAAAGTTGTAGCCACCATCTCTCTCTTAAGATATCGGGACACACTTGGAATCTAGGTCCGTGGGAACCCGGTCAAAGCCCAAACGCTGCCACACCCCTTGTGAATTCGTGAAAAGCTGTTCTTTTGCAGTTGCAGCTACCACACCAAAAATAATGCTGTGTCAAATGAACACAATCTATCTGACATTCTGACGACTTCCGACGGTGATATAGACGTGGGAGCTGTGCTGCCCCCACGCAGCGCAATTTAGGCGCACAGAGAAGTTAGAAAGGCTGAGATACCATACATAAACTACAATGCCCACATGCCTTTATCTTGTGTAATAGTCATTAATGGGAAGGAAAAGCATATATTTATGAAATTGGCGAGCCCTCATAATATTGTAGATTAGGTGTAAGCAATACTTTATTACAAACAACAATGACTCCTCTTCATAAAAAAAACACACTTAAAGCACAAGCACACTATTTTTCTTAATTACTGCATGGTGTTCCGTAAAAACAGAAATCCTTGCCCATCTCTGCCCGGGAGTACAAGAATTTGAGATAGCTAGATATGTGTTTTTGTCATGAATAAGGGGCCAATCCTCCCTTCGGAATAAGGATGGTGTGTCATAGCGGAGTCAGAGGCCGACGAAGATGAAGAGGAAGAAAGATAATGCAAATTTTCCGCGAAGATGGTGGATGAGTGACGAGGTGACGCGATGGAGGCACGTTGAGAAATAACCAATGTGGTGGTGACCCGTGCGGCGGACACGGGCACAGCGAATGCAAGAGTGTCGCGATGACTGAGCAAAGGCTACTTAATCCCGGGGAACAGGCCGGGAGAGGGAGAGAGATCAGAAGAACGACACATCAGGAAGGTCAGGTGGCACGAGTCGGAGGAACAAGCCGGGGGTACAAGGCCACGCCATCGATTAGAGCCACGAAAGCCTGGGCCAGAGTGGACCGACGCGGCATCGGCTCCTACTTCCGCGTCGTACCACCAACCTGTGCTTTGGTGGCCTCAGCGGTGACGGTCGTGCGCCTGCGTACAGCGAGCACGCACCGTCAACTAACGCCTTGGCAGTGCCCACGCGGCGACGTTCCCGGAACTTCCCGATGTTACAGGTTACCAAGGCGACGCCCCGAGGCCAGGGGTTGCTTCCAGCTACGAGGGCTGTCACGAGGAGTAGCTAAAACGCGGTCCACCGTGTTACTATCACGCCCCACTACGTCGGCACCACCACCACCGGCACCGCGGCAGCGCACAACTACGACTACCAGCATGTCACGGCCACGCTACGGGTACGACGCGTCAGCGCCGGAGACAGCGGTAGGCCCGTCCGCTAGGGCCTTGGGATTATATTACCATTGTTGATAGGATTGTTAATATGAACGTTGTCTAGAGTGGAACTACGACGGGTTGATTTATTAGGTACATCATTGTAGTGACTGTCGGTTTGGTTTGCTAGCGTTTCTGAGGTTTTTGTTACTGATTAGTATTCACGAATTGCTTTGGTTGAGTTGTTTGTTTGCTTTGTTGTTTATTTTGCTTAAGGGTTGTAGTTGTGCATAATAAATGTGTGCTGTGGTAAACGTGCCAACGATTCTCCCGTGTCTATTCTTCGGACCTGGTCGAGACGTTCCACAAAACGTGATAAACAATTGGCGAGCCTGCCAGAGTAGATTTATCTTCTCCAAAGATATTTCCATCGGGCCCAGTCACGTGTCTTACCAGCTGGGAGAATGAATTGGAAAATGTTGTTGACGTTGGTGCAGACGCGAAGTTTGAAAAAGAAGCAGTTTTTTTAATTGTTAGATGAATAGAGCCGCAAAGTCAATGAGAGATTGGATGCAAAGATTGAAGAATCCAGCAAAGCGAGGGAAAGGCTTGAGGCCGAGGAAAGAGAGTTGGAGATTCAAATGGTAGAGCTGGAAAGGGAACATGCAGAATTAACGTGGTGCCTCAAAGAAAAAGAACTCAAAAAGAACCGTGAAAGCGCTGCAGATGAGACAGAAGGATCCGGCGTCGCTGACCTCTACGGGGAACGTGAGGAAGAAAGCACGCAGAGCGGTGGCAGCGAAGGAGCACGTGCGTTTGATAAAATGCAGGTCGCAGATCAAGATTAGGCCGGGAGTAAAAATGAACACAAAGAAAATGATTGTTTCTTCAGACAACCTGCTGAGGAGAAAGTCGCGTTCGAAGTGCGAGACAGTGAACGGGGCGGGAGTGACTCGACCACAGGCCTGGCGCTTGGAAATGAGCACACCAAGAACACGCCAGTCGAGGACAGCTTTCTGCCGCCTTGTAGCTCTGATAACTCAGTTTATTTCAAGGTTCCCGAACAAATAATGGGTGAGACTGAGGTGCCCGCCTGTCCGTGGGCGGGAAGGGATAGCATTCGTACAGAAGGTTTTAGTTTGGGTTCGTTAGAGGTGCGTATGAGCAGTAAGAGTAGCCTCACCCTCGAAACGGCTAGTGCTACGCTGTTAGACAGGGAAGCTGGTAGCTCAGCATCTGAAGTGTTCAATGCAGCCACCAGGGCGCAGCCGAGCACCGGGATTTCCCACCAACTAGAACAGCGACCTCAGTCCAAATTCTGTGACGGCGAAGAAGAGTTAGAGCTAGAAACGTGTGACAGGGATCCAGTGCAGGGGCGAGTGATCCCAGGCAAAGCGACGTTGGGAGCTTCGGGTAAGCAGGCGCAGAGACACTTCTGTAAAAAAAAGCCTGCAAATAATCAAAAAACAAGTCGCAGAGAACGGCGAATGAGCAGAGAAGGCGCCAATGTTAGGCAGATTGATAAAAACGCCCAGAGTGGCGCGGGACGGATAGCCCACGACCACGGAGAAAGACGTATTTGAGGAGAAGAATCCTCTGGGCTGGGACAGCCCGGGGGGCGGCGCGTTAATGTTACTGTCTGGCGAGGAGGAAACGCAGCATGCGGAGCAGCACAACAGATGACGCGTCGAACACGTTGCCATAGTTTACATGTTCTTCTACGGACGCGACGCACAGAAACCGTAATATCGTCGAATATATTGTGAAAATTTCCAGATTTATTTCTGTAAAATAAATAAATAAATAGATGTGATGGACATGTTAGCAGCAGTTATTAATAAACACTGCCATAGTTACAAGCCGTACCGCTCTTGAAACTAAGCCCTAAAAGGAACCCCGGAGCAGACGACGTCTGCCAACGTCTGCCAACTCCGCCTTCTCGCCATGAGTGGTTCACCCTCGCCACTCTCGCCTCTCGCGGGCTTCTCAGATTTGCGCGCGCTTTTCATGTTGCACAGGCAGGGCGGGGAAATTATCTAAATATCAACTAATGGCACAGAGGATAAGAACCATCATTCACTGGAACTAATCATGCCTATATTATTAACCACATGTTTGTTTTTTTTTTTTCATTGTAGGTTTCGCGTTCTAAAAAATCAGTCGTCTAACGACAGCGATGTTTGAAACACGAAGATTTCTTCCGCTGCAAGCCGACTCCAATTAAGGTCCCGTCGCGCGAGGGATTCGTCGGCGGCGTCCGCTCATGACGGCAGCCGAACACAGAACAGGCTATGCACTGACTGACCTTGAACCGGCGAGCCTTTTCTCTTTGGCGCCTCGCGAAAGAGGGCGCGTTGGTGCCGTGCCCGGCGCTGTGACATTATCGCGCCGCCGGAGGAAGCCGTGTTGCGCCTCCTCAATAATTCTTGCTCCGTGCCCACGACAAAGATTGGGCGCGCTAAGCAGCTTGCGAGCTAGTAGGAGGCAAAGAGCAGCGCGGAATTGCAGAACGACGGGTGAACTCGTAACTTGTCCGTTTGGTGCGAAACCTTCAAGCCAGGCTCTGACCCAGCGTTACACGAGCAATGTTAACGAGGTTGGTTGTGATAACCGTGCGGGCGGTGTAGCGAAGGGTGCTAATTGTTTGAGGCGGAAAAAAGTGAAACTGAAGTGATAGGTCAACAAACTTGATGGAAAACACGGAGTTGACGTGGACACTAACGAATAAGTTGTGTATCGTCACAACATGAATATGGTAGTATAGTGAAAGGGCACGTTTTGTGTAGATGTGTATAATAGAGATATGAACGACTGAGTGACGAAGTTCGGATTGAGGACAAGAGATGTGGAATATTGAATTTTTTATGTGTTTGATTTGATGATGTAATCGAACAAATTGTATAAGTTGTTCGGTGTAAGTGCATGAACTGGAGATATAAAATAAGTGGTTGCAAAGTGTAATTGAGTACTAGGAGGTGGAAAAACATTATTTTGTGCGGATTGGGGAGCAGTGTTGTTGAATAAAAGATCATTGATGTGTTTGATTTTTCCGATGTGTTAGAGGGGAGTGTTCGAGGAGAGTAGGGTTTAAGAAAACGATGTATTGACGATAAAATGGGAACGTTGTGTGAACACTAGAGAAGTGTTAAAGCAACAAAAGTAGAGTGTGTAATGAAAAGTATGACTAAAGAAGGAAGCAGGGCTGGTGAACAGCGGACTGCGTGAGTAGATTTGTATGAGACATGATTACTTGTGGGTTTGTAAAGTGATGAAGGGTGTCGAGACGAAGTGTATATTATGGTGTGTAGAAAGAAGTGAACTGTAGAGTGATGAACGAGTAACGGTTGTGTGTAATGAGGTGTGTTGTGTGTGAGTAATCAACAGTGATGGTGATCAGAAGGTACAGCGGCGACAAGTTGGCAGTTTTTTGGGAAACAAACTCTTAAAGAGGGGGTTCATTGTCATGATTAAGGGGGCAATCCCCCCTTGGGAATAAGGATGATGTGCCATTGCAGTCAGAGGCCGACGAAGATGAAGACGAAGAAAGAGAATGCAAATTTTCCGCGAAGAGGGCGGACGAATGACAAGGTGACGCGATGGAGGCACGTTGAGAAATAACCAATGTGGTGGTGACCCTTGCGGCGGACACGGGCATAGCGAATGCAAGAGTGCCGCGACGGTCGGGAAATGGCTATTTAGGCCCCGGGGCACAGGCCGGGAGACGGAGAGAGATGAGAAGAACGCCACAGGAGGAAGGTCAGGTGGCACGAGTCCGAGGAACTACGGGTGTACTAGGGCACGCCATCGACCAGAGCAACGTCATCCTGGACCGGAGTGAACCGACGTGGCATCGGCTCCTACTTCCGCGTCGTACCACCAACCTGTGCTTTGGTGGCCCCAGCGGCGACGGTCGGGCGCCTTCGTACAGCGACCACGCACCATCAACTAACGCCTTGGCGGTCCCCACGCGGCGACGTTCCCGGAACTTCCCGATGCTACCAGCTACCAAGGCGATGGCCCCGAGGCCAGGGTTGCTTCCTACTACGAGGGCCATCTCGAGGAGTAGCTGAAACGTGGTCCACCGTGTAACTACTACCCAACACGTCGGTACCACCACCACCGCCACCGCGGCAGCGAACAATTACGACTACCAGCGTGTCACGGCCTCGCTACGGGTACGACATGTCAGCGCCGGAGACAGCGGTAGGCCCGTCCGCTAAAGACTTGGGAATATATGACCATTGTGGATAGGATTGTTAAAATGAACGTTGTATAGAGTGGAACTCTAACGGGTTGATTTATTAAGGACTTCATTGTAGTGACTTTTGGCTTGGTTTGCTAGCCTTTCTGGGTTTTTTAGCGAATAGTATTTAGGAATTGCTTTGGTTGAGTTCTTTGTTTGCTTTGTTGTTTATTTTGCTTAGGGGTTGTAGTTGTGCACAATAAATATATGCTGTGGTAAACGTGCCAACGACTCTCCCGTGTCAAATCTTCTGAGCTGGCGGAGACGTGCCACGAAACGTGACATTTTTAAAAATAGTTGGTGATCCGATATCGGTTTATGACTGTATGTTGGTGAGTGACTGGTGAATCAGTTGTCTGAGTATTTCATTGTTAGAGGCGTCGAATGTTTGCATTTTTTGTAAACTCCACCAACTCCAAAGAACCATCACCAAGGTGAAGACCTGGTCCAGAGGCTTGCACGCAAAAAGCACGGACTAAAGGAAGAAGATACAATTTGGTTAATGCAGGAAATATTTATCTGTAGAATTACCATGCTACCCCTTATACACGGCTAAAAACTACGAATAACAGAAAACCAAAATCTTCACCAGGCAAACATACAAAGTGACACTAGGCCTATCAGCGAAGTCTACGAACGAGAAGCTACTGCAACTAGGGGTACTTCGCATGTGGGAGGAACTTGTGGTGGTATACAAGGTCAGCTAAATAAAACGCCTGAAACTCACCCAAACAGGGCGCTCTACTTCACGCCGTCTCGGTTATGAGGCGAACCTGGCTCCCCAAACCCAATAAAGGCGCATCCCACTTTGCCTAAAGGCAAAGTATCCCACGCAACATGCACCCTCTTTATCACCAATGAAGAACAAATTGCAGGGTAAAGACGCAAATCATGCAGCACAAATCATGCAAGCGCAAATCATGCAGCACACGCGAGAACTTTGACCAAAAGAAAAGAAGCGAGATAAGGTCAAAAATATCACTACCTAAAACATTGCCAACGCAGAAGAGGCAGCAATTGCTCTCGCTACTACAAAGATCACGAAACGTAAAGCTCGCATGTCTACAATGATGTTGTCCCAAGCAGCCTGCAGAAATTTTCAGACGGATCGTATTCTCTACAGTGACACTTAATATACTATTGTAGCTGACATATTGTAGCCGACATTGCGGCTCATCTGATATATACAAAGTGTGGACACCAGGGCACGAGTTTCCGCAGGGTAATATGGCGGATGATGCCGTTGCTCGAGATAATACCCACCCGGCAAACATTGCACCCCTGACCATCATCACAGTACCTCCAGCTACTCCCCCGTCGTTGTTCCCACCTATCCAACGACGCACCAGGAACATATTGGAAGATTACAGATTGGGCAGACGGAAATACCCACCTTCTCATCCACAACTCACCAAAGAATAAGCAACGCAGTTAAGAAGAAACCAGACTCACTATTTCCCACACACCTTAGAGTTGCATATCATTCATCCCAGTCTGCACAGTTACGACTGAAAATTTTGCGGAACCGCCAAAACTCTCTGCCACATAATGTAGGAGTGCAAGTGTGTGAAGGAACTCTAATAGGTCCTTGCGCCATCGGCGGAGCAGTGGGAGGCCCTGCTGTCCAGCGAAGTCCTGGATGGCCGGCGCCTCCAGGTGACCCGAAACAGACAAGCAGCTGAGGGCCATGACATCCTTGACTAGAGAAGCCACCTACCCTGTATTATCAACGCTACTACAATGAAGATCATCCAGTGAAACATTTTCATTTTGTAGGTATCAATAAACGGTTATTCCTCCTACACTAAATTTGGGGCGGCTTATTTTATTTATTTATTTATTTATCTATCTATCAATACTTTAGGTCTTTTGCAGACCCATACAGGAAGCGGGCATACAACAACCCAGGTATCTGATTAGATACAAAGTCAAGGAAATACAATATTTCGAGGGACGATACGCGGAACAGCGGAACACTTACGATAGCAAGTACATCAATAGTACATTGGTGCTCTTCCCATACACGAGAAGAACAAACAAAATACTAGAAACCGCGTTCTACGCATGACAAGCAACGTATTTACAAAAATTACAATACACCACTGCAATACACGTTTTTCGCTATCACAACAACAAGAACAACAACAAAAAATAACTATAAAGGCTGTTACCTGCTCCACAAATGAACAAAATTGATCCATATTTGTAATATCAACAGCATCACTTGGTAGCGCGTTCCAAGCGTTCACAGCGCGAGGGAAAAAGGAATATTTGAACACATTTCTATGCGCACTGAAGGGACGTATGCATTTATCGTGGTTCGTCCTACTAGAACGGCGGCCGGGCGGATGAATATAGTCGTCTTTACATATTTTAAGGTGACCGTGAAAAAGGAGATAAAAAAAACTTCATGGAAGCAACGTGACGCCGGCAAGACAGAGTTGCTATGTGCGCTTGATTGCACATGTCCGTTGCACTGTCGCGCCAAGAGTATTTTGAGTAGATAAACCTCAGGGCCCTGTTCTGCAATCTTTCAAGTTTGTCGCGAAGGTAGTTTTGATGAGGGTCCCACACTATACTTCCGTATTCTAGAATGGGCCTGGTTAGGGTTTGGTAGGCGGTTAGTTTAACTGCTGAAGGTGCTTTGCCCAATTTTCTACGCAGAAATCCTAGTTGTTTAAATGCCTTTGCGCATGTATTTGTAATGTGCTGTTCCCATTTTAAGTCTTGCGAAAATGTGAAGCCTAGATATTTTACCTTGTCAACTTTACTAATATTAAAACCATTATGGCTGTACACGAAAGACAAAGGTAGTTTTTTTTTTGGTTAGGCTTATGAACGCGGTTTTAGACACGTTTATTTCCATTCCCCACATCTCGCACCATTGGGAAATGTTTCGTAAAGAAGAATTTAGCTTTAATTGGTCATCGATATTGCGTATTGTACTGTAAATGACGCAGTCATCTGCGAAAAGTCGCAATGTTACACCTGGTTCCGCACAAGAAGAGATGTCATTGACGTAAATAAGAAATAATGTTGGCCCCACAACAGACCCTTGAGGTACAATGGACAAAACACTGAGGCAGTCAGAATCTACTTTTTTAAAGTTACATACTGGGAGCGATTGGTTAAGTAAGCCGAGATCCATGCAATTACTTTACTAATAATTCCAAATGATTCAAGCTTGGATATTAATTTGGAATGAGGCACACGATCGAAAGCTTTCGCAAAGTCTATGAATATTGCGTCAGCCTGAAGTTTGGAGACAATTATGCCAGCGAAGTCATGCGTTATTTCTGCAAGTTGCGTTACCGTGGACAGACCCTTACGGAATCCGAGTTGCTTCGGGTACAGCATATTGTTAGACTCTAAGTAATCTATAATGGCTTTGTTGAGGATATGCTCCATTAATTTACAACAGTAGGTCGTTAGCGATATGGGTCGGTACGTGTCCACCAGAAATCTGTTACCACTTTTATGGATCGGAATTATTCTTGCGCGTAGCCAGTCTCTCGGAAGTGCACCAGTTTTCAGTGAAAGCATAAATATTTTAAACAAAAAAGGAGCAAGTTGTCCTGCATAACGCCTAAGAAACGCATTTGGGATTTTATCTGGACCCAGCGTTTTTTTAACATCAAGTTGTAAAAGCAGGTTCAAGATACCTTGTTCGGTTATCTCGATTTCCGTCATGGCCGAGTAACATTCAACAAGCGGCCCTTGGACTGGGCATGCTTGGGTGAATACCGATTGGAAAAATGAATTGAACGAGTTAACTATTGCATGTGTATGTTCAGTGACGATGCCGTTGATTTCCATCTTACGGATTACACTGTCTGCCTTAGCCAGGTAACGCCAAACTTTTCTCGGTTTTCCGTCATAAAGTCGGTTAGGGTGTGTGAAAAAAAATTGTTCTTCGCTTGCCGCAACAGGCTTTTAAATTCTTGATAAAACTGGCTCATTACAGCTGGATCGCATTTACGCTTCTGCATTCTTTTCAGCTTTCGTTTCATATGAATTATTTCTCGCGTTATCCAAGGAGTCCTTCGTTTTGTCCTCTTACGTTACGTAGGACTGTAAGTTTCTTCACAGTGAAAAATTGCTGCCTTAAATTTTAACCACAAGTTGTCAACATCATCGGAAGGTTCAGCGTAAAAATCTTCCAACTTCATTTCTAGGTAATCAATAATGCTTTCATCGGCCGCTCTGGAATAGTCTTTAATAAATACATGTGACTTTTCATTGCCACATTTTACCGGGCTAAGATTGGGAAATTCAATTAGAACCAGTTTATGGTCAGAGATTCCATCTTCCACCGTAACTTGAGCATTTATTGAGCTAGAAATTAAAGCAAGATCTAAGATGTTGGAAGCAAACCCTTGGATGCGTGTCGCTTGCATTACGCATTGCGATAACGAGAAACGTAGCATGGTATCCAGAAGTTGCTCGCAGCTATTCGCCTCTCTATTGCTGACAGTTAGGTTATCCCAATCTATTCCTGCCAAGTTCAAGTCCCCAACCAGTACTAGCTTCGTCCGATCATGCATTTTCTCGATGAGGTAGTTTTGCAATTCCGTAAAGTAAGATTCAGGTGCCCCAAGTCGTGTGTATACTCCACCTATTAATAGAGGCGTGGTTTGAAATGTGACAGTGCACCACAGACTTTCATGGTTCGGTATACCATGTTCTTCCTGGAACGCTGGGCCATCTTTTATAGAGATAGCCACTTCGCCTCCGCGGCTATCACGGTCTTTGCGAAGTAGGCTATAGCCTTCTGGAATTATTTCTGAATCATGGATACTGGCATGAAGCCACGTCTCGGTAATCACTAAAATATCAGTTGCGAAAGCCAGTGAAATCTTCTCTAGTTTATCCGTTGTGTTCACTATTTCTTCTGGCATTGAAACACAACTAAGAAAACGAGGGCGTACTTGCTTGGCTTCATGCACTTGAACTACTTCCTTCGTGGCCAGCAGTTTCGGAACGCGCCGGCTGCAGAGGTATCCTTTTTCCCACGTGCCTATCCCAAACGTACTGCTTGTCGTTTATTTTCAGTTTATTGAAAAGAATCACAACCTTATCGCCGCTGTCTCGGGTAGCTTTTGAGGACTCCCATAATTTCCTGTGTTTCACGGACTGCAAATGAAAATCTTCGGAAAACGATATGGTTCGGGCCTTTCAACTTTGAACAGTTGCACAGTATTGCCATCTTTTCAGCAAAGTCATAAAACCGCAGTGTGACGGGACGATCCCGATAAGCTATTCTTTTGCCAACACGATGAACGCGCTCCACGGTCTTCACTTTAACTTTCAGCCGATGGCTGAAGATTTTGTTCTCGACATACTTCCTCAAAAACGCGGGGCCTTCATCGTGATTTTCTGGTATTCCGTATATCACGATATTGTTGCGGCGGCTTCTGTTTTCCATGTCGTCCATTTTACTGCATAACTGTGCGACTTGCTTTTGAACCGCATTGACAGTTGCTTCACACTTTTTAACTTTTTCCTTACAGTCGTTGAGTGATGCCAGTGTATTCTTAATGAGAGACAAGCGTGTTTGGACTCCTTGCATTCCGATTTGAAGTTCAGTTTGGGAATTCTTAATTTCTGTGACGGTATTTAAAATCTTCTGCAAAACATGAGAATCGGGACCAAGATTACCCTCTACGTAAGAATCAGGACCTGGGTTTTCCTCTACGTCGCCGCTCAGAATTAGCAATAAGGTAACTATACGAGACGCATCCATACAGCATGACCACAAACAGCCGGGGCTCGGCAACACCACAACGCATGCACAGCTAGTTCTGAAACACTTCGTGAAATTAGTTTTTTTTACCAACCTGTGCATAGAAGAGCACGAAATTTAGCATCGTGCGCCTGGCGGTGCCACCGAGCCCACTGAAGCTTGGACGTAGGCGTTGCTCCAATTTATGCTGTTCCTCGTAGGTCGCGGGGGTTGCTGGGCTGCTAAATCTTCTATCGAGATGGACCACGTGACGCTTCGCCGAGTAAAATAGGGGAAGCGCAATGGCTGTAGCAGGGGCCAGGCCAACTTGATATGATGTCACAGATGCAGTGTGTCCCAAAGGCGCCGGAAGCGAGGCATCGCCGCGCAAACCCAGTCCCAGGAATACCTGTGCATAGAAGAGGACGAAATTTAGCATCGTGCGCCTGGCGGTGCCACCGAGCCCACTGAAGCTTGGACGCAGGCGTTGCCCCAATTTATGCTGTTCCTCGTATGTCGCGGGGGTTGCTGGGCTGCCGAATCTTCTGTCGAGATGGACCACGTGATGCTTCGCCGAGTCAAACCAGTGAAGCGATATGGCTGTAGCAGGGGCCAGGCCAACTTGATATGATGTCACAGATGCAGTGTGTCCCAAAGGCGCCGGAAGCGAGGCATCGCCGCGCAAACCCAGTCCCAGGAATACCTGTGCATAGAAGAGCACGAAATTTACCATCGTGCGCCTGGCGGTGCCACCGAGCCCACGCGCACGCATTGCGCACGCATTTGCGATATCGCACTATAGACAAGTTTATCATGTTCTCGGGACCATAACTCTTCAACAAAACGACTTCGTGTAAAACAAAAAAGGACGCAGCACATACTCGCTTCTTGACTTTACTTTTAAATTTAAACTTCTCTTTACATCTATTTAGCGGGACGAGGGTAGAAAAGGTTTTACAGTGTCAACTTCGCAACCACACTGACATACATCGGTAGAGGCCCAGGAAGTTCTCTTTCCCATTAAATATTCTATGACGCAAGACGTAACTATGATACGTTCAAAAAAGAACTTTGCGGTATGTCCACAGAATGGCTACACTTTGTAGAGGGGAGCCAACTCTTCCCAACGTGCATCATTGATCCGTCCAAAAGTCCATTCTACCGGCCGGCAGTGCACACAAAACCAAGGAGGTCGTCTTGGTACAAGAATTGCACGCGCGCGAGAACTAGAACAAGGTCCGGTTATCCTTCCTCGTACTTCACACCGGTATATTGCCATGACCATGTTTTTCGTTTGTTTGTTTATGTTTTGTTTTTGCAAACTGGCTCCGGCAGGCTATGCTATATGTGTTATCCATCGGCCAAGACAAGCGCCTTGTTTATTCTTAATACCGCACGGGCTATCTCCTTTGATAGAGTGCAGCGAACTAACGGCACCAGCCTATAATAATCTCCGACAATTTAGAGTGTTCTGGTTGCAAATCGACTTTTTGACACGTCCTCGCGGAGAAAGATAAATGACCGCCGGGCAGACGCCGCGGATTCGACCAACCGACGCTCGCCTGGTCACGTCACTGAGTTGACTGCTGCGTCGCCGCCTGCGTATTCTTTGAGCTGTTAGGGGAGCAAAAATCCGCTCCAATAAACCGGTTCTTTAGGACACTGCGCCGTCTTTCACTTCGTGGCATCTGGTAGACGTGCTGGGAAAATGCACCCTGTTCCCTCTTCAAGCCGAGAAGCAAGCCCAACTCATGTCAGGCACCGACAGCAAGGCATTCAGCCTGAGTTTGAACTGCTTCAAGATAAAATAAAGGAAGAAGACGTCGTTACAACCAGCATGATAAACGCAGGAAAATGGTGAGCGCTTTAAATCCTGCCCCCCTACTTCGGCAATCGAGGGAGCCTCCGTCATTGCATAGTTCACCTGCGGAGAACTCCGAAGACTGGCTGGAGCAGGTCCAACCAATCCGGCTGATTAACTGACAGGACGACACGGCGACACTGACAGAAGTTCTCTTCTATCTTGGCCACTCAGCACGGATCTGGTTTAAAACCATGAGAGCTGCCTAGAGTCTTGGAACCATTTCACAACACAATTTTTCACGATGTTCTTCACGAATGTGCCAAAAGAGTGGGCCGAAGTATTGTGGCACACAATATTGTTGTCTTTGTCGAGAATGAAGAGGCTTTTCAGACGTGCTGACCCTGGCATGGCCCGAAGAAAACAAGTTACACCTATTGATGCCTGGTGTGAAGAAGGAACTGTTTGTCGGAATTGTCCGCAATCTCCCCAAAACCGTCGCCAAATTTGTGACCGAAGCCAGCACAATTGAGAAGGGCCTCGAAAGGCGTGCTAAGCAGTCAGACCGCAACTTTCTTGGCGCGGCTAATGAGAAATATTTCTACACCGTTCGCATTCCAGCAGACAACCAATGCGGATTTATCCGCCCAGTAGTGAAGAAGGAGATGCGGAAACTTGTCTGAACGCCGCAGCGAAATAAAGTCGGTTCCCTTACCGACGTAACTAGGGAAGAAGGCCAGCAAGCACTGGGAATTTCAACGACGCCAGGAGCACCACGCGAACCGCCAGCCATGGCCTACGCTGCTGCTGTCCGCCTACCTTTCCTACCGGCCAGCTATCGTGCCGAGGATCCATACCGTAGTCTTCTGTCACCGGACCGATCCCCCGCACAAAGGAAGACCGGCGTGTTGCAAACGCCACATAATCGTGTGACGTGGTACCACTGTGGAGAGGCCGACCACATCTACCGTCGCTGACCCTACAAGAGGCTCGGTTTGCGAGGGTTCTGCGTTGATGCACCACGCCCCCGGCCCGGCCAGCGCCCTACTGAAAGTGCATATTACCTGTCTAACACGAACCCCAAGTCCAGTGTGCTTCAACAGTTCGCTGTCACGCTACCTATACCGATCAGCAAGCCATCGAAGCCATGCAGACTTCACGCTTGGGAGTTCCCCAAGCCCACTTAGGGGAAAGTAAAAGCAGCAACTTTTGGAGCTAAATTTGCACGATGACAGAAACATGACGATTGAAACATGGTAACATGATAACGTGATAACGACTCGCCCAACATCATGATTCACGCCATGCCTTTAGCCCGACGATGCTATCCAGCTAGAACGTAAGTCCCCAACACGACGAATGCACGACGCGAAGCGTATCCGAAATGAAAGAGCCTGCCGCTGAGAAGACGAGAACAATAACGACGCATAGTGTCAGAACGCCAACACGCAGAACGCGACATACGACTCCCCGAGGCACCAGTAACTCGAGGAAAGCGGCGTCCGACACACAGATGTCAATCCGTGGCTGTGACGTAGTGGCCCTCATCGACACGGGAGACGACTATTCAATAAATATCTGGTCAATCGCATATAAGCTGAAGAAAGCTACGGCAAGATGGGACGATCCGCATATACGCACAGCAGGAGGCCATCTCGTAGCGCCAAGTAGAACACACACATCGCACGTCCCAATGGACAGCACCAGGTACCCTGGTGCGTTCATCATCTTGCTTATGTGCTCCCGCGATGTAATTCCTGGAATCAACTTTTGACAGACAACGGTTCAATAATTATTATGCATTCAAGGTCAATAACTTTTCCCTCTGCTCCTTCCACGACGTCGGTACGGAACACCGTGCTGCTTTAAGGATCGCCGACTGTAACGTCACCCTGCCACCCCGCTCAAGCTTGATGATCTCCATCTACTGTGAGGATGCTGCTCGCGACATCGAAGCTATCGTAGAGAGTGACCAAAGTTTGCTTCTCGACAGCGGTGTCTCTTCGGCGTAACACATTGCGCGTTTAAGCAATGCGAATCCGATGTTTTCTCACTAATTTTACCGAGGAGTACCAGCGTCTAAACAAGCGCGCTGCAATTGCGTTCACGCAAGAAACGCAAGAAACAAGTCAAGTAATCATGTCGCCTAATTTGAACGTGCCCGCGCAGATGCTTTCAAGCTGCTGCATCCTTTCGACAGGAACCCGGCGCTGCCGCAAGAAAAACGTGAGCAATTATTGGACTCCTGTGTCGCTACAGGGAGTGTTTGTCATCGAACTCCAAAATACGTCAGACGTTTTAGCCAAACACGAAATTATAACCAAAAATAGAGCCCGGCCTACCCGACTGTTACCGTACCACGTGTCTTCACATGAGAGAGAAGCCATCCGGGCCCAAGTCGAAGACATGCGCATCAACGACATTATGCAGCCATCGAAAAGCCCCTGGTCTGCGCCGGTCGTACTTCTGGCTGCGCCACTCGTACTTGACAAAACAAATCACCGCCCATTGACGTTGTGCATTAACTACGGGTGCCTGAACACAACCACCAAGAAAGACTTGCATCACCAGCCACGAATCAACAAAGCTGTCGACCCCCTCTGCCACACAAAGTACTTTTAATCGATGGATCGGAAGACAGGCTTCTGGCGAATTGACGTGGACAAGAGAGATCGAGAGAAGACTCAAATTCCTGAACCCGGACAGCCTATACGAGTTCAAGGTGATGACATTTGGGCTATGCACAGCATCAAGAACGATTCAGAGTCGTGGATACTGTGCTAGCTGGTTTGAAGTGACACACCTGCCTTGTATACCTCCATGACATTGTGGTATACGCACGGAATTTTACTAACACCCTGCAAGGTTGGAGCCTGTCTCTAAACCATTTGCTCATTAGAGTAACACTGAAGCCCCAGATTTAACGCTTCGCGTATGAGAAATAACGTTTTTGGGCTATGTCTTCAACACCGCGGGATTCCTTCCTTACGCGGCGAAAACTTCAGCTATAGGGAACTTCCCAAGACCGAAAGACAAGAAGTGCGTTAGAAAATTTCTCGGACTGTGCGCAGACTACCGACGCTTGGTCGCAAACCTCGCACGCATTGCAGAACCACTCACGCGCATGACGCAAGATACCACCCCTTTTAGCTGGGCAAATTCCCAAGAGGAAGCTTTTTGCGAGCTGCAAGAACGCCTGCAAATCTGGCCCGTGCTCGCTCATTTAAACGAAAACGGCGAAAAGAAAATGCCCACAGACACTTGTGATATAAGCTTGGGTTCCATCTTCGTCCAAACGCAAAGCGGATGTGAAAACGTAATCGCCTATGGCAGCTGTGGTCGGTCAAAGAAGAACAACTACTTTGCCTCCGAGAAATAGTGCCTGGCTATCATATGGATCATTTCAAAATTTCGTCCATACGTTTATGATACACCATTCAAGTTTGTTACCAACCACCGTGCCCTGTGTTGGCTCGGAAATTTGAAAGACCCCTGTGGCCGTCTTGTAACGGCCAATTCTTGAAGTTGGCCAGAGAATTGGGCGTTACAATCGTCTATAAATCCGGCAGAAAAGAGTAGGACGCCGACTTCCTCTGATCCCCACTTCGACCCACCACAACAAGACTCCTATGAAGACGGCGCGTTCTTTGGAGTCACGACAGAAAAAAGCCTAGCCACCCAGCAGCGTGCCGACTCCGAGTTACGCGTCATGATCGACTACCTCGAAGTACGGAACGAGGGCGTACCTAGGGCCTAAAACCCAACATACCAGCGTTCAGCCTCAAAACCTCTGTCCTCGTGAAAAAAATATCAACCCCGGTGCGAAGAACGAACCATCCATTAGTCATGCCTGCAGATCTTCGCAAAAAAATTTTCGAAGTGTCGCAGAACGATTCGTCGTCCGGTCATCTTCCCAAAACCGATGTGTCCAACTACTTGCGGACGTGCCGTGACTGCAGGTGACGAAAAACACTGGCGACGAGACCCGCCTGACTTCTGCAGCCGATCGCTTCCCATTGAGGCCATTCCAACAAATAGGAATTGGCCTTATGGGCCCGTTTCCTAGGCCACGATTCGAGAACAAGTGGATTGTCGTAGCGAAAGAATACATGACGCGCTACAAGAAGACCACCGCTCTTCCGAGAAGGACTCCACAAGTAGTGGCAAAGTACTTCATAAGTATAGTTGTGAGGCGACAAGGAGCCCCAAAATCCAAATCACGAACAGCGGAACGGCCGTCATTGCGGAGCTCATGCTAAGAACCATACACTACAGCAACACGGATCAACGAAGAACGAAGGTGTACCACCCCCCCACAAATGGACTAACGGAACGTCTGAACAAAACGATCGCCGAAATGCTATGTACGTCGATGTTGAACGTAAGACTAGGCGCGACGTCCTTCCGTATGTTACGTTTGCGTACAACACGGCTATCCAAGAAACTACGCAGATGACACTGTTCGAGCTTGTCTACAGAAGACGACAGAATACGATGGTTCACGCCATGCTTCAGCACGTAAAAGATGACGACATCACATAGGCATCCAATGATAGCAAGGAATAGCTCAGCGTGCCGAAAAGGCCCGCTAGCTTGCTCGAGTTCGCACAAGAGACCAGCAGCTGGTGGATGCCGGACGCTACAACCTCTGACGCCGAGACACCGAGTGCCGCCTGGGGATCATGTGTGGGTTTGGACTCCCATCCAACGATGCGAACTCAGTAAGAAGGTTCTTCGACGGTATTTCGAACCCTATCAAGTGCTACAACGTTGTTTGCCAACCAAAATAAGAGGTGATCCCCGATGGTGATGCCATAACATCACGACGACTCACGCGGCCCAAAGTCGTCCACGTTGTACGTCTGAAACCTTACTACGCGATGTGACGAACTTTTTTGTTGTTGTTTTTCCGGACTGTATTTAATTTTATCAACGGACGAGTCGTGGTATCTCAGTGGCTAAGGCGTTGCACTGCTGAGCACGGGGTCGCGGGTTCCGTTCCCTTTCGCGGCGGCCACTTTTCTGATGGAGGCGAAAAGCAAGGACGCCCGTGTGTGCGAGATTTCGCCCCCCGTTAAAGATCTCGAGGTGGTCAAAATTAATCCGGACCCCTTCACTACGGCACGCCTCACCGCCTGTGATGCGTCGGCCGGTTAAAACCTAGAATCAATAAATCAAGCAATCAATCAATCAACCAATTTTGGCATCTGGTACATGCCCTCAAAAAGGGCGGGTAATGCCACGAACAAAGTTTTTGGTTTTTTTGTTTATGTTTTTTGTTGCCGACCAGCTGCGCAGGCCTGTGTTATCCATGCAATACGTAGGCCAAGTGAAGCGCATGTTATGTTCTTTATCTCACACGTGTGATCTCCTTTGATAGAGGGTGTCGCGAACTAACCTCACCAGCCTAGAATATTCTTCGATGATCTACATCGTTCGGCATGCAATTAGACTGGTCGAGAAGCATTCGCACCGAGAGATAAATGACCGAAGATCAGACGCCGCGCCATTCATCTCACCGACACTCGCCTGGGAACGTCAGTTCCTTGACGGCTGCTTCACCGCCTGTGTGTTCTTTCAGGTTTTAGGGAGACGCAAGTTCGCCCCAATAAACGTGTTTTCCTTGAAGACAATTGCATCTTTGGATTCGTGACCATATAACACTTTTCAGAAAGCAGAACTATGGGAAAGCTTGTGGGCAGTATTGCTGAAGAGAGTGATGGCACGGCTTCCTCAAATCGAAGAAACTTAGATTTCATCATCAGCACCATAATAAACGTCATCATGATCAACGTAATTATCATCAGCCTACTCAGGTCGACGGCAGCTCGATGACGTCTCCCACTGACATTCTACCACTTCTGTGCTGCACTGGTTGGGTCTACACTTTATTCATGAAGTTCGTATTTAATCTCTCCATCGTGGTACTGGTGCTACCCTTCTTGTAGACCAGTCTTTTCATATATCCTGGTTTTACCCTTTTAACCGCCTGCTGTCCGTTCGTCTCACTACATCGGCAGCGCAGGTGAGTTTCTTTTTCTTTATTTGAACTATGATATCTTCAATTTTAGTTTGTCCTCTGATCCAGGTATCACGTTTCTTGCTCCTGAGTATTGTAAGTAACATCATTCTTTCCATGGCCCGTTAAACCGAACTTTACTGTGCTGAGCTCGGCCGAGTTTCAGCTCCGTGTGTTATCACCGGCAGTGTGCACTGCTTGTAGATTCCTTTGCCGAGGGTACCACTGGGGCCCACGGGCTCCTGGCCGCCACCTGAGGAAGAGGAGAAGTTATACATCCTCCTTTCGAAGTGTATTCAAAATAAAGTTGTTCTCTCTCTCTGAGTAACAGAGATAGCTTATTTATATTATTTGTGTCTTCTTGGTGAGTGCTCCCAATCCTATACATGTCTTGCGCTTGATTTTTCTTTAGGGGTTGATGTCAGCACTGGGAATCTGTCTCAGGTAGTTGTATTTGTTTACTTGTTCTAACGTTTCGCTTCTTAAGCTTCAAAGGAGGTGTTTTGCCTGCTATTGTTGATTACTTTCGATTTCTTCTAATTTATTTTCAGCCCCACGAGAGTGCTTTACGATTTAGTTCCTGTAAGCATTGTTTGCAGGGTTTCTACAGTCTCACTCAGTGATGCAATGTTGTCCGCCCACCTCAATAGGCTCAAGTGTTCTCCGTATATCTCTAATCCTATGTTTTTCTGAACAATCTTTAAAATACCCCCTCCAGACAGGCTGTGACTAGTTTCGGCGAGATGGTATCTCCCTTTTTTCGGATCGGATGTTTATCGCTTTGCTTGATGAGCTTTCTCCTGCCCATGCATTCCTTATATAGATCTTTCATAAGTCTTATGTAGGTTTACTCTGTTCCCTCCTCTTTTAACGCTTATAAAACGGCTGCGATAAGTAAAAGATGAAACACTTTTTTCGTTTTCCTAAATGCCTTCTAGAAGGGAAAGTCGCCTCTGCAGATTTTTCTGCCACTTTGTTGACGATATTGGTTGAGTACTCTTTCCAAAACCCAGCCTACACTGTGGATTGTAGGGAATATCGAGATTATTACTTATGCAGCCATACTATAACTTTGGTAAACAGGTTTGTCTGATTCGGTAGTCTGATTCGGTCTGCAATTCTTGAGGACCTTCTCAACTTCCTTCTTATGAATAAAAATAATGCTTGCATTATCCCACTGCATAGGCACTTTTGAATTTTTAATCATTCTTAAAATAGTAAAGCAAGCTTTTTCAGTTGAATACCTCGTCCCTCTTTCAAATTATCCACTGTTATGCCGGCCTCACAGGTAGCTTTTCCTGTTCTCATGCCTTTGAGAGCCTTTCAACTTCCTTTTACCGGTGGGACATCGCAAGTCGATCCTGTACTTTTGGTAGTTTACCCTAATCTACCTTCGCTGCTATACAGCCTGGGTGTAGAATAGTTCTGTCAGATTTATTATCTCGTCTAAGTTGTACGCACTGTTTCGCTGCTCATCTCTGAGTGCGTACGTCCTGTCTTTGCAGATGGTGATTAGTTCTTTGCAAGCTCCCCCTCATTTGCAGCGTTTAATCAATTCCTGCAATTTTATAGGCACAAATCCAGTTTGTTGTACGTCTCCTAATGGTTTCTGGCAGCTCGTGTTTTCAATCCGAATACCCGTGCTTCCTACTTTCTTATTCTTACCTTGGCAATCGGTCCCTTCGTTTTCGCAGTTATTTCCTAGTTTGTTTTTAACATGTTGCCTCTCCTGCAGATGCTGGTGATTCACTGAGGGCCGATGTGAGCTTGCTTTGTATCTTGTATATAGTTACCTCGTTCTGCTCGTTCATCAGACAGAATTCATTTTGCAAATTTTTTTAAACTCTTTTGAAGGGGCTCCGGCCGATGCCAGGTGGACGCTCTTTTTTGACAAGTTTTTTTTGGCCTCATCAGTGATTCACCCTTCGCTTGCATCTTATCATTTTTTGATCGCTACTCGTAATCTTACTAAGTACCTCCACATCTTCAGAGATACCCGGATTGTCACATAAAATGAAGTCAATTTTGTTTTTGGTTGCAGCACTGGAACTTTTTATGTCCATTTTTTATTTCGTTCGTGGAAGAAATTTTTCATTAACCTGAAGTGTTTCTCTCTCAAAAACCCCCCAGTGTATCTCCTCGACTGTGAGGATGGTCTATTTCGTAGTTTATATCTGACCATTGTCCTATTTGCTTCCTACGAACTTTTGCGGGAAGGTTACCCATCGCAATTGCGAACCGCATTGTTACCTTCTTCATTGCTGCATTGATGTCGTCGTAGAACATATCTATGGCCACATTAACTCGGCCGGTTGTTGGCGCACAGGCCTGTACGATGTCTAGCCTGGAACACTCGTTTATTTTATCATAAGGGCTGCTACTGTCCCAGGTATGCTCAAACAACCCGGCATGTACTACTTTTTGCGGTAGAATAAAAATTTCATCCGTCTTCCTTCTTCTCTTGGAATTTACTGTAGTGCAGAATTTGCCCGCTAGGGAGCTCGATAAAGCCTTCTCTTGGCCGTCTAATTTTCCTTAACCCTATAGTATCCCCCTAATTGTATGAGAGCTCGTCTAGTAGTACAGCTAAGCCTTGCATACACGGACGCGAATACGAAAACTCAATGAACAACCGGCACAGTGCATGCCCGTGGTCAGCCCAACAAGGAACCCACTTGGAGGCCGAGAAAACACACTTACTCAACGCATCAAACACGTGTCCAGTTATAGACACTACACAAGCGCTTTCAATAAAAACATGAAACATTTGGGAAACAGATGTCTTTTACTCTCCAAAAATTTGAATCCCTTATAACAAACCCTCTTCTAGTTTTATGTGCTGAGCTTAGCATTGAGCCCTTCAAAGACTTCTGTTCCAGAGGCAGACAACACTATATTCACGATGATTCAACATCTGCACACAGACATACTTGAAACACGCCTCCAATTTGAAAATAAAATATTGCTTACAATGCGCCTTCCAAGATCATGAAGAAGGTGACATTTGTGGATTTCTTGCAGAGAAGATGCAGCCTCAATAACTAGCACGTTATTTTGTTATCCCATTAACAAGCTGGCTGTGTCAGCTTTTCAAACAGGTGATAAATAAAACTCAGATACTTCTTTGAGTACAATGGTCTTCTCAGGTGATGCCAGGTAGGCTTCAGGGTCGCGCGATCCCTGAACGATCAACCTCTTGCGCAGAAATTTTAGGTAAATGTGGGGTTATTTAAGTTCAGTTATTTTTTAGGGTATGTTTTGATATAAAAAATGCTACCGAAATACCGCATGACTATATGGCGTCCTTTTAAACCTGAGGAAATTCAGTGCGTGAGGTAGAACATTAAACACGCTTTCTTAATACATATGCGATAGAAATATTTTTTGAAATTTGCCAGAGCCCTTCCTAGGGCGCATTGGCAAGAAAGTGGTGTGGGCAAAGGTGCAGATCAAAGTTGCACACCTTTTGTCCTTGGGTGAAGTCACACTGAAATGCATTGCCACCTACCATTTTCTTTTCTACATCTGCAAAAAATATGGAAATATCTTGTAAATCCTGTTACCCGTCCGTTACGGAACGCCAGGAACAACTTGTTGTTACAAAACTAGCCGGTTCGGAAGAACAATACGGTTTTAAATAAGACTCAGAAAACGTTGTTGCGCTGTGTAATCGAAGAGGCGTCAGAGCATTCCTGATAATTATAATCGCCGAACTGACACAAGGTCAGTTCGGTCCCCTTAAGGAACCAAAGCCACGGCGGCTGTACTCCCGTAACCAGGACACAGGCACCGGACAAGGCCATGGCGGCTTCAAGGCCTACTCATGCCTAGGCAACCAAAGAACAGCCACGCCGGCGTCTGGCGCTGCTCTCCGCGCCAGATGCGCTCCCTATGCAGCCGACCACAGCAACCATGAGCCCCGTTGCCGGAGAAACAATGGGATTTGAACGACTCAGCTGCCGAACTGTCCCAACACATGAACCTCGGCGGTAAATCCTACGACAGCAGCAGTCACAGAAGCAGCCGCCACCCCCTGCAGCATTAGCGGGAATTACAAGTAACAAATGAGACTTCTTCGTTTCCCGCATGCGCCCAAACTCCCTGAAAGAAACTATAAGATCGTATTTCGCGCGCGCTCGGGACTCCGATTCGCGGCATGTCCCGACAGACAACTCATGCACAGCGTCCAACAAGCCACCGGGATGACACAACGCCGATTCTACGCTGAAATCATCATGCAACCACAACCTCAGCAAAATCTCGTCACTGTGAACACACAAGACGAAGACTAAATAGAAGCGCTACGGCGTATCACGCCCCTGCAGCTTGGAACCACGACCTTCGAGGTCCCCGCATATCAGAAACCAACGCCCGCTGCCATTCGAGGGTTTATGCATACATTGACCCCGGCCCCACACCAGACCACCGGGGCGAAGCCATCGCCACAACTGCACCAACCATCCTAGAAGCCAGAATGATCCGCGCGTCGACCACAGCGGTCATCACATTTGAAGGCCCACACGTGCCCTTCTTCGTAATGGCGTACGGCATGCTCACACGCTGCAAACTTTTAGGTGAACGTACCAGTGCTGCTCCCTGTGTGGTGCTCTCGGGCACCGACAGGACGTGTGCCCCAATCCACAAGTAGACAAATGAAAACAGTGTCATGCAAAGAATCCTGTGCAAGAGCGCACGCATAAGCCAAAGTGTAAGCTTTGTAGACTAAAACATCTAACAGCCAGCAAGGACTGCAAACGCAAACTTAGACCTCCACCACCACCCCTCCCAGTGCGTGAACGTGTACTTAAACTGGACAACAAATATCATCGATACCAACCTGTGCAGCACCACCTGAATTCTCCTGCCTTGGAAACCCGCCACCAACAACCACAGGTGAGCTCGTCGGCAGATGCCGCTTCTCCACCCACTGCTGAAACAAATTTTCCCCCTTTCCCACTACGCGAAACACCCCAACGCTCCACCATCCTCAATTAAAATGTAAAAAATGAAGCACTAAGGCAAGAAAACGCTCAGCTCAAAGCCTCCTAGGAAGAGAACTCAAAGCAGTTCAACATTCAGGAGCAACAAATAGCACAACTCCCAGCTCAAATGCAACGTCAGGTCACATCACCGGAAATACCAGAACTTTTGATAATACCAACAAAGTAATTACCACAGCTCCGACCTCTGAAAACACAAATGCCTCAGCCACGGCACAACCGCCATACTCTCCCAATATCACGATTCTATTGTCATCATTCGAAGATCTTAAACGCTTCATGAACAACGATGTTCAAAAGTTCCTGACCCAATACCAACAACTTGACGAGCGGCTCACGGTCATAGAGAAAAACAAGCGGATGCGGCTCATGATGCCAAAACACAGCCCTATACCACAGAGCCAAAAAGACCCGGCCGAATGTAATTGGGACGATGGCGAGTCCTCAATGCTCTGTACAAAACACGGGTTCTTCCCCCGGCCGAAACAACACGGTTATTTGGCAATGGAATTGTCGTTCATTCCAAAATAAGTAAGTTCATTGCAAGAATTTCCACAACAATGTTTTCTGGACATCATAGCCCTGCACCAAGTCGACGTCAGTCACGTTGCCCTTCGAGACTACAATGCTTTTTGCACAACCCCACAGGCCCGTACGGCATACTTCTGCGAAACACACGAACTGCCCAGCTACACGCACTCTCAACAACCATTGATTACGCATTCGTGGAGCTCCTTTCGTCCAATAAGAAACAGCCAAGACACTACCTCCTTAATATCTACAGTCCACCCTCTGGGCATCTACCGTGAATTAACTCCTTGATAAATGAAGCCAGCTTATGGGCCAAAGGAAACCAGCAGGCAATTGTAGGGGACTTTAATGCGTGCCATACGGCTCGGGGACATACGGCGCCATACGGCCCGTAACAACCACAAAGGTACCCTGCTACAGGAAGCAATTCAGCAAAGTTGCCTACCCTCTGCAACGAACTTCATACACCCACAAGAATTGACAATAGTGTCTCCCGAGACACCTCACCTGACTTAACGCTCACGCGCCATATGACAAATATTTCATGGCACTTTCTCGCAGAAACTCTTGGCAGCGACCATTATATAATAGAACTCCTGATGCCAAATCAGTCACGTGGGAACCAAACACTGGGTACATCTCGCATAACAGACTGAAAGAAATTCCGAGAAGAAACACCGGAAAATCAAATCCCAAAACTTGAAGAGCGGGGCAATCAGCTGCTAGGCCTCCTCAAAAAGCACACCAGAGAGCCTCCGCTGACGCAAGATTAGCCCGCTGTTGACATCCACCTCCAGCACCTTTGGGATGCCCGTAAATGACTTATAAAACGCTGTAAAAATAGAAAAATAAACCGGAAGCTTAAACTCCGCATTGCAAAACTATCTAAAGGAGCAGAAGAATACGCGAAACACATAGGCCGACAAAACTGGACGCAATTTTGCGGCAAAGTACTGGGGACACTTGATACCCACAAGATGGAATCTCCTGAGGACTCTCATTGGTACTCACGAAAACAAAACTGCCATCAGCCACCAAATTCGAAGACTTATCCATAACTAGACCGGTACTGAACAGTACTTAATGAAATCATGGCACCCCTAAAGGCTACAACAACGCACAACATAATATTGCAACCTACATACACTGGTAACCCCAACCAAGATCTCGATGCCCCTTCACCATACAGGAAGTAGAAGCGGTAACAAGAAACCTCACTCAGAACACCGCCCCCGGTCGTGATCAAGTACCCAACAAATTACTACGCAACCTCGACCCTCTAACACTAGATCAACTTTTGGAATACATCAAAAGCCAGTGGACAACAGGCATCTTACCACGGCAGTGGAAACATGCCAACGTCACTCTGATTCCCAAGGCAGGCAAACCATTGGTCCCGAAGAATTTCCACCTAATTTCTCTGACATCATGAGTAGGTAAAGTGCTAGAGAACTTAGTGCACAACCGTGTTTCGACGTACATGGCAGAGAACGATTACGTCTCCCACCCAATGTCCAGATTCCCACCACATCTGTCCACAAATCTGCACAAATACTCTATATTGGCAATAGACCTAAATGAAGTATTTGACCACGTCTCACATTCAGCCATACTGCAAGGCTTCAACTCCATACATTGCGGGGAAAGACTATAGGAATACGTCAAAGCCTTTCTCACCAACCGCACAGCCACTATAGGCATTGGGCACCTACGATCTGATACATTTTTAGTATGCTCATAAGAAACACCACAAGGCTCGGTGATCTCGGCTTTGTTTTTAATATGGCCATTAAAGACCTGCCACCCTAGCTCCTAAACATCCGAAACTCACGGCACTCCATTTATGCCGACGACCTCACACTGTGGACAGCGACAGGCTCCATTGGAGAACAGCAAGAAGCCCTAGAAAAAACGATAAAAATTAAACGCAGGAGTATTTACGCGCCTGAGGCTTCCAGCGTGCCCCTAAAAATTCACCGTAATTAACACTCCGTAAACAGCTATCCAAAATAACGGGAACGCAATACTGGACCCTACAGTTACTATCGATAGAGAAACCATCACCACCGTACCGCACCTACGTATTCTTGGATGGACGATTCCCACGGACGGATCAGGATTGCAAACCATCTTACTACTTCAATGCACTGTTGCTCAAATAATGCACTTTATACATTGAATTACCCAAAGACGCTCAGGGCTGAAAGAAAACGATACTCTCCGCATTATAGAGGCTATTCTCATCAGTCGATTTGGTTACGAAACACCCTATCCAAATCTGGAACCCGCCAAAATTGCCAAGCCTAGTGTGATAAGACAAGCATTCAAAACAGCCCTCGGCCTCCCCCGAATACCTCGATGCAGAAGCTCCTGCAACTAGCGATATATAACACCTCGCAAGAAATATGTAAGGCACGCCAGACTTCCAAATTCCGCCGACTATGCCTCACCACTGCCGGCCGATTCACTTTAACTTAACTTGGCTACCCCGTACCTTCTCTGCAGGACCAGATAATGCGCATCTCATCCATCATTGGACAGAACATACGTAAAGCACCCCTCCCCGGTAGTATGCACTCCGAATACAACAAAGCAAGACGGCAGGCTCAAATCAGATACACCCGCAAATGATTTTAACATGTGCCGACGAGCAGATACACAGACGCATCGCCCTACCAGGACCAGCCGGATCACCCAATCAGCATAATCGACGCAGCAGGAAAAGATATATAGGCAGCGACCGTCGTAACAAAGTCAACGGAGATAGCAGAAGAAGTCATAATTGACCTTGCAGCCACCACTGGAAAAGAGTACATCTCCATCATCACATACTGCCACGATACCCCAGTTGCCAAGCATAGAAATCGTAAGGTCGCCCGGACACACAACCCTCGAAGGAAACGAAGCGGATTACGCCACTGCCCGAGAACATTCAGACAGGACCGTCTCCGAGAGGGAACCACACCAACAGAGAGGTTGATATCCAAAGTATCCAAAATCTATGACTTTGCACGCATACCCAGAAATATTGTCGCGTTACAGACAGGCTCGTCGCAAATATCCAGCGCCGGACCACCGACTAGCCAAAGAAGACGCCACCGCGCTACGAAAACTCAAAACACTTATATTTACAACAGCATACTTCACGCCATGTACCCGACACAATACACAGCAAACTGCAAATACTGCCCGCAGCCAGCCACCCTATACCACATCGTTTGGAAGTGCTCCCACACGCCGCAACTTATACTAAAGCCCAGTCCCTCCTTTCACTAGTGGGTGGAAATGCTGACCAATTCTGACCTCTCCGACCAGCAAACGTTGGTGGACAGAGCGAACAAGGCCGGTAAACTCCAAGGGGTCCTGCACTGAGGACTCCTCTCACCGTGTGGGTGCCCATGACGCCAGAACTTTGCTGTTTAATAAACGTTTATTCCTCCGTCTCATCCTCAATGTTGTGCCAACTGCTCTACAAAAACGCAGGTGTCACGCATAGAACTGTGAGAGAAGTTGGACACGTGGACCTCGTAAGAAGGAAAAATATATGCACCTGTACAGGTACAAGTGACAATCACAGAGGTATTCAAAAATAAAGGTACGGGCGAATTCTAAACAAAAAAAAATTAATCATCAAATTTTGGGGCTGACTTGTGAGATCAATGGCTTCCGTGGGGTGGTGCAGAAGTACTCGCATGGTGTTCTTGTCGTTGGCACTGTCGTGTTTACTAGATGAATCGTGTTGAATGGTAGTTCTATTTACGTGTCTTGAACGGGGCATGGGCATGAACCCGTTAGGCAGTAACCACTTTCTCACTTCACTGACCTATATAGGTAAAGGCCCTAGCACTCTGACGTCGCAGAACAGGATCATTTAGGCCAAAGAAACTGGAGCATATATACAGAGACATCTAAGCTACACTACACATCCATAAGACACATGCATGTTGATGATACAATCCAACTTTTAACGGTGCAAATCCTCGACACGGCCGAATGGTCCATTTTTCACGGCGCTGGTATCCCGTGCAAGCAGATCAGGCCGTTATGAAATAATGACTCTAGGTAGGCGTGAGAGGACCGGAAAAATGCGTGGGGTATCCTTCGTTGCTACCCCACGTCGGTAACATCTTTGTGTTCAAAAGGACAGAGGAGTAAGGGAAAACATCGGCACCGTGAGGAGAGACGAGAGAGTTGGCGATCCTTCTTGACGTCCATAAACTCCTAAACACACAGAAAGTTTAAACACCTATATAAAATCTCAAAGAACAACAAACACACGCTGGCCGCCGGTTAGTACAACAAGGGGCACACTAGAAGGCCAGGACAAACACTCGCATAAAACTTCCCATGCGTGTCAAGTTCAGCACAGTGCACAATCTCTTTCATGAAACACAAACAATTAGCAACAAAGAACCATTTACTTGATAAAGACAAGTCAACCTCCTCTTATAACACCGAGTTTTCACTTCATGGTCTCAGGGCTGCTGGGCATTTTTAAATCCTCAGCTGCAGGCCCAGACACCATCATATATGCGATGATACAGCACTTACACGTAGACACTCTCCAAACACTTCTCGCCTATATGACAACGTATGGCTTTCGGTTCACAATACAAAGCCTTCGAGGGCGGCTATAGTTGTAGCGTTCCTAAAACAGGGTAATGAGCCTTCCACTACCGGTAGCTATGGTCCCATAGCCATAGCCAAAACTATCTACCGGCGCAAGCTTGGAGAGAAGAGGATAAATGGGAGGCTCTTGTGCTCTCTTGTGTACAAGTATCACCTCGAGAGGCGCCAGGCAGGCTTCACGGCCGGGCGCTCCACCAATGAGCAGCTTGTTGAGTTCGAATTTGACCTAGAAGATGCCTTCATTCACACACCGTTCTGCACTGCACTCTTCTTTGATTTGGCAAAGCCCTTCCATACGGCCGGCGATACGGCATGTTGAGTGACCTGAAGTCATTTGGTGTTTCGAGCAACATGCTTAACACTCTTTCTAGCTACATGACTGAAAGAAATGTATCTAGAAATGTAGCTAGTGGTTTGCACTTTTCAATGTACATGTTAAGAAAATTGGCGGATCTCAAGGCGGTGTTTTGAGCTGCACACTCTTTATAGCCAAGATCAATACGCTCCGGAAGGAATTGGCACCTAACTTTCGTGATTAGGTTATGTAGATGATGTCCAAATGTATTTTACACCATTTCATGCAAATCTCTAACGTCAAGTCTATCTCGGCGTGAACACACTTGCAGGCTGGGCAGAAACGAACGGTTTTAAAATAAACCTTGAAAGAATACTTGCGCTGTGCTCACCCGTGTGCAGGGATCCATCTCGACCCTGAAATTTCTATAGTCGGCATGCCCATTCCTCTTAAAAAGGAGCACAAGTACTACGCCTAATATTCAATAACGAAGTAACATTTCTTCCACATCTCAAACAGCTTAAGCAAATATGCTTAAAAACAATCAACATTCCTAAAGTCGTATCAAACCGATTTAACAAAACAAGGCACCAAGCATAGCTATTGTACAGCATTTCATATTCCTGCAGAAGAAGCGTCAGTGTCGCATCTCATACAGCAAAGGCTGTGTCTTGGGCTGAGCCCGAGTCGAGCTTTAACACGTGTAGAACGATACACTCTCATAACAAAATTCTTCCTGCTGAAGCAGGCTGCATTTTACTTGTTTTAAATGACATTTTCCTACATCTAAGTTTAAAGTCTATAGTGTAAACAGATTCTTTTAGTGTTGTACGTACACTTTTGTACAATAAATAATCAAAAGCTTATGTAATCAATTGTTTTTCAGGCACCTATGTAGGCATAAGCTTCAAATCTTGAGATAATATTATGCTTTGTTCCTGGCCACTGTGGGATAGCCACAACAAAACCACAAATCAAATGGCCGCTGCTGCTACACTCTTGAATACAGTAGACATAACACGCTACCCTACACCGAAATGAAGCCATACATCACACAACAGCTTCACAACTGGTGGCAGAAACGCTGGAGTGAACAGACAGCTAATAAGTTACGCATAGTAAGACCCCACTAGGCACCATACACGACTGACACGCGCAACAGATACAAAAAAGTTGCCCTTGCTAGGATGCCGATAGGGAACACACACGTCATACACTCGTATCTGTTCCCGGGGTCTTCAAGACATCTGCGTGGCACGTGTTGTGAGGCCCTTTCCTTACTTAACCTACTAATACAATGCAATGCATTTGACACAACATGACGCACACACTTTCTACAACTTTACGAACTACACATTCACTCCACCAAGCGTTTTTTCTGTATGACCATCCCATGTGTTCTGTCAAGGATGTGTTTAAATGTTTTCAGAAATAAAATTTTTAGACCTAATTGTATGTCACGCATAATCACAACCTGACCTCCTACACCAGCCATCCTCGATGTATTTTATTATTTTACATTCGTTCCTGTTGAGTGTTTGTTTTGTTTACATCTTCACCCGTCATACATAACCACAGTTTTCGCGCTCTTTGCCCCATCTGGCCTGTCACCATTAAAATCTAACAATCATTACAATGATTCCGAATCAGGCTCTATATTTTTCACCAAAACAATACACCAGCTGAAAATAGTGAAAACGTAGTAGACGAAAAAAACTGCTATACAGCAGCTTCACCCGTCTCCAGCCGCCGTCAACTAGCAGCAAAGAAGCGCGAACACCGCAACACAAAGCATACATACATACCGTTACATAATTCAATTTGTACTCTGTAACATGTAATACGGTATAATAAAAGCTGGATAGCTAAGACATCCTTTGAAACGCTAATGCGAACTGTACGTGTTCGCTTTAGAAATATTTTAATAATACGTGCTCCTAAAACCAGATAAAAGCAACGTGATTATTTAGAAATGTAGCGCTGGTCACAAGTAAAAAAGAAGTACCTAAAATGTCAGCAGGGAACGAGGTAGAATTTCAGGACATCATATCTAAGAGTTTCAAACGATACGTACACTTCGCGCACGAGTGCGATTCAATGAATGAAGAAGGCACAATAATATTTTCTGAGATTAGGGTATGTCACCAAATTTCACAAAAGTTTTTTTTATTTTAACCCAAAACTTTTACAGTAGACTCTTGATAAACGGAACTTCAAGGGACCGAGAAAATTCGTTTTGTTTAACAGGAGTTCCGTTTACTGAGATAGTTGTGTGAAAGTGCCAATTTATGTGCGTATTCATTTTATACCATTTCATGGAACTCTAAGCACTGGAAGGTGAATGTAGCTGACAGTTTTTCAGAAAGCAAGAAAACTACAAGATGATTAGGCACAGCATTCGCAGAGTTGATTTGGCAACTATGAGTCGCTGGCACTACAAAAAGCCCCAATTATTTTAAGTCCTTGCAAGTGCATCTTCACGGAGGTTAAAGGCCTCGACTTCGCGTGTGCTTACGAGCCGCTTAATTTAGGAGACGGCAACGTGGTAACGAAGCGCGAACACCACCACGATAGCACGAACGAGGCGGCAGGAAACGAGCCCTGTAACTTCGACACCTTGAATCGAGACCGAACGATTGAAACAAGAACTGCGATGTTGCATTCGTTGCGCCAACACGGCTGACCACTAACAAGAGGATGCTTATGTGGCCAACGAGGCTAAAAAACAAAACAAATTGGGGGAAGAATAAATATGGAGGAAGAAAAAAAAACGAAACAGCCGGAACCGTAAAAAACTGATTCTCATGCCAATGGGTCTCACAAGAATTTGCATTTCTGGTTCCGTTTAAGCGGTGACGCTGAAATTTTAGTTCCGATTACCGAGAGTTTTTTTACGTTATCTGAATACAAAACCAACCAACTTACAGGCTGCTGTTCCGTTTAGCGGCACTTCTGTTTAAGCGATTTCCGTTTATCGAGATTCCACTGTATTTTACATTTACCTGGCAAAAGGCAGCTTTAAGTGATGTTTTAAAGCAATAAAAAGTAAAGAAGCTGATATTGGCACTTGCTAGTGGCGAAAAATGCTCAAACTGACCTGTTACGCGTACATTCATAACTTCCGGGACTGTAAATAATTTGGCACAGTGGTACTATCCATACTATGCAACTATTCATACTATGCAACTAACTAGGATCTTTGCGATCTGTCATTTGATTATCAATTTTTAGCAAAAATCACAAAGAAATCCAGAAAATGTGGCTTTTTTACAGCATTCCTTGAAATAAAAATGACTACATAAAAACTTACCCTTAGTGTTCAATTATCCTAGTTAATTGTAGACGTTAATAACAAATAAACGAGCAGGTATGGTTTTCATGCAAAACGCTGCGTTTATTTTGAAGTTGCGACAGTTTGTACAACAATTTCTGGCATTCAAGAAAAGGAACCCTTCCTGACTGCATTATTAACAATGTAACAGATGTTAAGTGTACATGTTTAGTTGTTGTTGCTGGTGCACTTCGTTTTAGTTCTTGGTTTTATTGCTTCACCTACATAAAACCCCTCTCCCCTCTGTAATGCCCTTGGCCTTGAGGGTAAAATAAACGAAATATTACAAGCAATAAAAAATCAAGTTTCGAGAAAAACAAATATAAGGTTTTCAAAATCTTGTAGAAACAAGATCAAAGCAACCTAGAACGTTAAAATCCGCCATGTAACCTTATCGTCGGATAACCTTATTTTATTCCAACAGGGCAAGGCGTTTGAAAAACGTGTGTGCCATGAGGCAAAACGAAAGGGCTGGCACACCTTGTTGACATCCATAAATTCTTACACAGACACACACAAAGTCTGAACACGAATACGAAAACTAAAAATCCCGCCATCTCCACGAAGTGAATGATGATCAGAGGGGCGAAGCTAAAATGCTTATCGCTGAAACCTGTGAAGCATTCGTCCAAACATCATATAAACACTCGACAAGTCAAGTTTTCCAACGCTCCGTTGACAAGCCCGTCGACGACGTCGATGTTTGTGGTGATTATGTTGAGCTTGTTTGGGACGATGAGAATCTCCATGGGTAAGTTGGTGGATTCGGTGTGTGACATTTTAGCCACCTTGGCCGTCGCCTGCTGCAGAGCATCTTGTGTCGCGTACCCCCGGTACGTGTCTTCAGCTCGCAGGCGACGAACGACAACCTCTTCTTCTTCCTCTCCTCCGTGTTGGGTAGCAACGAACGCGTTGAACGTTTCGACCTCTTCGGCCAATCTTTGGTTGGCCAATCCCTAGGGGGATCCTCCCACATTTATCATAATTGTGTGGATACAGCAGCATTGAGGGACGGGACAGGGCCCGAGCAAGAGTCTTGAGCTCGCAGGCGATGAACGACAACCTCTTCGTCTTCCTCTCCTCCTTGTTGGGTAGCAACGAACGCGTTGAACGTTTTGACCTTTACGGCCAATCTTTGTTTCGCCAATCCATAGGGAGATCCTTCTACAATCTTCATTAATGTGCCGCGTACAGCAGCAACGAGGGACGGGACAGGACCCGAGCAAGAGGAGCTTCGCCCGTAAAAGGACAACAGACACACAGCCTGACCCTGGTTAGTACAACAGGAGACACACTGCAAGACCAGGCTAACACACTTGCACAACACTTCGAACACGTTTCCAGTTCAGCACACTAAACAAACTATTTAAATAAACACAAAATATCTGAAGAAAAGAAGTCCGTGCGTGATAACAAGTCGCAACCTTCTTGCAATTCTCCTTTTACAATTCATGAGCAGAAGGCTGCTCTGAGCACATGTAAGCATTCAGCTCCAGGCGCAGATAAGACTACATATAGCATGATACAACACCTACACCCAGACACTCTTGAAACACTCCTACATCTATACAACATATGGCTTTCGGGGCACATTCCATGCTCTTGGAGGGAGGCCGTAGTAGTGGCTTTCCTGAAGGTAGCAAAGGACTCTTACTGTCCCGCTAGCTAGGCCCATCGCCCTGACAAGATGCCTCCGCAAGCTCCTAGAGAAGATGATAAACAGGAGGCTCGTGTACTTTCTTCAGTACAATGGTCTCCTCGAGAGCCAGGCAGGCTTCAGGGCAGCGCGGTCCACTAACAATCAACTCGTCGCGCTCGAGCCTTATATAAAGGATGCTTTCCTCCACAAACAATATTGTATGACGGTATTCTTTGATCTCGAGAAAGCGTACAATACCGCGTGGCAGTACGGCATCCCAAGCGACCTGAAGTCCTTTGGCATGTCAGGTAACATGATGAACAAACAGACTTGCCAGCTGCTTGTCTCAAAGAACTTTTCATGTGCGAGTTGGAACTGCACTCTCTAGGGTTCATGTGCAAGAAAATAGAGTGCCTCAAGGTGGAGGTCTAAGTTGCACCCTTTTTATTGCGAAAATGAATTTCCTTAGGACCCCGAACGAGGCACCTTGAGAAATCTTGGTGACGGTGCTGGCCACACCTCTGACCCCAAGCCCACATACAAAAGCTGGATCCAACCGTGGAGATGTGTTTTAAGGGGAAGGGTAGAAACCTCAAACGGTGGCCGCCGGAGCCCAGGTCAAGCTCCGGTGGATGGGCTCCCTGTCTGTTTCCCAGGCAGGGAGCTCCGGTACCTCTTCAGCTATTAGGGTAAGGCTGACGAAGAAAGTACCCCCGTTCCCTGCTTTTTTCTATATCAGATGGCATTTTCTAACCCCCCCACCCCCAAACGTGATCGGCCTCCGGATAGGGGCCGCAACGAAGTATCTTTTTCTCCTTTGCCTTCTATCTCGCTCCCAAAGCCAGATAACTACCCTCTTTTTTTTATCATTGAATCGGTGGACAAATCGAAGCCGGTTTCCTCTCAATCTGTATTTATTTTTTCGAAATACCTTGAAGGCATTATCGCCAAAACATTCAACGCCAAAATGCTCAGAACTGGTGAATTGCTAGTTGACGTGAAACTCCACAATCTCCTGAAACCGCGAAACTCCACAATCCTCCTGAAACTAACCTCCATCGCAGATCTGGAGATCAAGGTCACATCCCACTGCAGCCTCAAGAGTTGTCAGGGTGTGATCTCTGAGGTGGATCTCATTTCCGAGACGAATGCTGACCTTTTGGAAGGCTTAAAGAATCAGGGCGTCACGGCCGTAAAGCGCATATCAATACGCCTCGATGACAAACAGGTACAAACTAAACACAAAATCTTGACCTTCGATCGATCCACCTGTCCAGAATCCATAAACACCCGTTACATACATTTGCCTGTTCGTTTATACATCCCGAACCCATGGCGCTGCTTCAAGTTCCAACTATTCGGGCATGACACAAACTCTTGCCGTGGCCGGCTATCCTGTGCTAAGTGTGGGCAGCATGACCGTCATTCACACAACTGTGAATCCGAAACCTTCACGTGCCAACTGCCAGGGACCCCATGCAGCGTACTCGTTAAAATCAACGTTAAGATCACCGAGAACATCACCTACCCTGAGGCGCGGAAGAGGTTCGCCTCTTTCCACCTGGGAAGGTACGCCGACGCTGCTCGGCGTCTTGTTTCGGCGAAGACGCGATACCGCGAGTCGGACTCTGTCCCACGTCCGCCCCCCCCCCCCCCCCTGGGCTGCTTCTGGCAGCCCCAACCGCCTCTGCACCGCTCGCTGAGGCACCAGCGGCTGTAGTGGCAACCACGTCTGGTGGGAGTGATGCTGCATCCTCCACTTCCACTCTCCAACCCAAACCACATGCGAAGACACGGAGGAGATGGAAACGGGGGAATTAGCGGCAGCTCCCTACCCCACCGCACCGCTATACGCCATCCCAGGCGTTCCTGAAACCTTCGGCGTTTGCGGGCAAGGAAAAGCGCACGCCAAAGCGTCCGCCGTCCAAGGAGCCTGATACCTCAGCCGCTCCGAGGACATCCGAGGATGACATGGACGTCGGACCGTTTTTGTCTGCGGTGCACCGCAAGGAACGCGTCCCGACGCCAATGCCTCCCAACAAGCCAAAAAAGACGACAGTCACAGCCCCGAAAGACGACACATAAACAATACAGTACAGTAGCTCCGAACTTTTCATAATGGGAAGAGAAAACATAGTACAATGAAACTGCAGATGCCTCCTTAAAAATCTTGACGATGTATACGAAATACTGCATGCTAATCGGCCAAGTGTAATGTGTGTTCAGGAAACACATTCGAATTCTAACCACACAAATTTCTTGAATAGTTATATGGTCTTCAGACAGGACAGGGATGGCTGCACACACTGTTCTGGCGGTGTGGCTATAATTGCCCGTAAATCCTTAGCATGCTACCCTGTCACTCTGAACACTTTCCTTGAGGCTAGCAATTCGAACAATAATATGTAATAGGTTGATAACGGTATGCTCCATATATATTCCTCCTCATGTTGCACTTTCGAGGTCTGACTTCGAGGCGCTGGTTGACCAGCTGCCCGAACCATACATCTTAACAGGCGACCTTAATGCTGACAATTCTTTTTGGGGCTCTTCTCGTACAGATGCCCGGGGTCGCCTGATAGAGAGGTTTCTAACCTCCTCAGGAGCATGCCTTTAAAATAATAAACAGCCTACATACCATACCATAGGACACAACACATACTCATGTCTTGACTCGTCTATTGGCTCCGCAGTTCTCTTTCCTCTTCTCGAGTGGGGTGTGGGCACTGACCCATACGGTAGGGACCACTTCCCCGCCTCACTAACATATATAGGTAAAAGCCCAAGCAGTTTATCTTTCCATAGTAGGTTCAATGAAGAACGAGCTAACTGGAACACATTTACACAGACGTCGCAACTGCACTACACAACCATAAGACACCTACACGTAGACGAGGCCGCTCAACTCCTCACAGCCCAAATCCTCGATGCCGCCGAAAAGTCCATTCCCCACGCCTCTGCTGCCTCGCGCAACCAGCGGAGGCCGTGGTGGAATGAGGACTGTACGTGAGTACGAGTGGCCCAGAACAAGGCGTGGGGTATCCTCCGTCGGTACCCCACGTCGGGTAACCTGCTTTTGTTGAAACGGACCAAGGCATTCGGAAAACGTCGGCGCCGTGAGGCAAAAAGAGGTAGTTGGCGCTCATTCATAACATCCATAAACTCATACACAGACACACGCAAGGTATGGACACGTATACGCAAACTCAAAGGAAAACAAATATACAGCCTTCCCCTTGTAACTAGTACAGCGGAAACCCTCGTAGACCAGGCTAACACACTCGCACAACATTTCCAACACGTGTCCAGCTCAGCACATTACACTAACAGTTTCATGCAACACAACACTTCTGCAGAGAAAAAGACCCTACAGAAAAAGACAAATCAAAAACTTCTTACAACTCTGAATTCACACTTTATCAGCTGCGGGCTACCATGAGCACGTGCAAACTTTCAGCTCCAGGCGCAGATACAATTACATGCACCAGGATAGAAAACCTACACCAAGACACTCTTGAGACACTCCTACACCTATACAACAAAATATGGCTTTCGGGGCAACTTCCAAGGGTTTGCATTGAGGCCATTGTAGTGGCTTGCCTTAAGGAAGGGAAGGACCCTTCGTCTCCCGCTAGCTATCGACCCATTGCCTGTGCAAGCTTCTCGAGAAGATGATAAACAGGACACTCATGTACTTCTTAGAGTACAAAGGCTGGCTTCAGGGCGGGGAGATCTACCAACGATCACATGGTTGCATTGGAATCATTTATGAAGGATGCCTTCGTTTATAAACAGTTCTGTCTTACGGTGCTTTTTGACAGAGAGAAGGCCTATGATACCGCATGGTGTTACGGCATATTTAGGGACCTCAAGTCATTCGGCGTCTCGGGTAATATGTTAAACACCCTTATTAGTTACTTGTCGGAGAAAAACTTTCGCGTGAGAGTCAGTATTGCACTCTCAAAGGTTCACTTGCAAAAAAATGGCGTGCCGTAAGGTGGAGTGTTGAGCTGCACTCTTTTCATTGTTAAGATGAACTCTCTTGGAAAGGTATTGCCGCCTGCAATTTCTTATCCCATGTATGTAGATGACGTCCAGATATCCTTTAAATCATGTATTATGTGAATCTGCGAACGTCAAGTTCATTACGGTGTCAAGAAACTTTCCAGCTGGGCTAACAATAATGGTTTTAAATTGAATCCTACAAAAAGCTCCTCCGTTGTGTTCTCAAGGAAGCGCGGGGTCCATCCGGACCCAGACATTACTCTTAATGGAGTGTACCTTCCTGTGAAGAAGGAAACATGTTTTTAGGTGTTGTGTTTGACCAGAAACTCACATTCCTTCCACACATCAAGGAACTTCAGCATAAATGTCGTAAAACAATAAATATCCTGAAGGTTCTGTCCCACCAAATACATGGGGCTGACAAAAAACTCCTGCCATGCTTGTATACTGCATTGGTTCGGTCTCGTTTGGACTACGGCACTGCGGTGTATGGGTCGGTGACTAAGACAGCGCTGCGAATGCTTGACCCAGTGTTACACTTGGGGCTTCATCTTGCGTCGGGTGCTTTCACTCTAGTCCGGAGCAAAGTCTGTATGTCGAGTGTAGCAAGTGGAGCCTTGAGAACCAATGGTAGTACATGGACTTGCTTTATGCTTTTAAAATTTCGTCTCTGTATAACCATCTTTTTTATCCAGTCTTTAACAATACATCCACATCTCAGCTGCTTGTAAATCGCCCATCCGTTCTTCTGCCTTTTCACTTACAGTGAGAGAGCGAGCCTCGGATCTCAGCACTTTGTTTTTGGATGTATACCGACCATCTTTTAAACACATTTTACCCCCTTGTAAAGTTCGCCCTGTGTCCTGCGACCTTTCTTTTAGGAAACTTGACAAAAATCGGGTACGGCGTGCTCCAATACTGCAGCACTTTCTGTCTCTGCAGTTTAAATACCCACGTGCAGAATTCTAAAGTGACCCTTGTAAAACCTCCACTACATTCGGGCCCTGCTCATGGCCCGAATTTCAATGCAGCCATTACCACGAGCATACACACAACAATTTTGTCAGCAGAAGCGTATGATATTTTACAAATTGTGCAACACATTCTTGAAAATCAAATTCCCAATTCCATCATATTTGCAGATTCCTTAAGTGTAGTTCGCGCACTATCTTCGCACAGGTCCCCCCAAAAACCACAGAGTTTAATCTTGTGTTCAACACTATAATGTCTGTGTATGCTCAAAAGCATGAGCTGCTCTTTTTATGGGTTCCAGAACACACTGTAATCGGTGGGAACTTGTTAGCAGACGTGAGGGCCGCTGGTGCAGCACTCTGGAACACTGTAGACATAACAATGCTACCCTATACAGACTTCAAGCCACACTTCAGAGAACACTTGCGCAGAACATGGCAAACAAACTGGAATGGACAGACAGTCAACAAATTATAGGTAATAAAACCACGCTTGGGACCATACATTACTGACGCACGCAACAGACACACGGAAGTCGCCTTGGCTAGGCTACGGATGTGTCACAGCCATGCAACGCACGCGTATCTGCTCACGGGATCTTTTAGACCCCAGTGCGGCAGGTGCGGAGATACCCTATCCGTAGCCCACGTGCTCATTCAATGCAAGGCACTTGACATCACACGACCCAAACACTTTCCACAACTGTACAGACAACACATCCCGTTTCACCCAGCCTACTTTTTAGGAGACGAGCCCATTTTTTCCATCCAGCGTGTTTTTAAGTTTCTCACTCATATCAAGTTTTTACATCTCATTTCTTACAATGCATCATGACAACCTGGCCCTTTACACCAGTCAGTTTCATGCATTCGCTACACTTTTGTTTTAACTGGGTACTTTTTAGTATTTAATTGCACATATGTCCTCATCACATAACTGTTTGGTGTTCTTGCCCTTATATGCCTTGCGGATGAAAATTCAATCATCATCAATTCCCTTAGCAATGCGCTGCCACCGTCATTTTCCTGTTCGATTTATGTAGACGACGTTCAACTCTCCTTTAAATCCTGTAACTTGTCTGTCTGTGAGCGCCAAGTCCAGCTTGGTGTTAACTAGCTAGCCGGCTGGGCAGATAGCAGTGGTTTTAAATTTAACCCAGGGAAGTGCACTTGTGCTTTGTTTTCCAAGAGGCGTTGCATCCAGCCATATCCAGACATTAAACTCAATGGTATGTCGATTCCTTTCAAAATGAAACACAAGTTTTTATGTATATTCTTTGATGAAAAGCTCTCATTCATCCCACACATAAAAGAACTAAAACATAAATGCTTAAGAACAATAATATCCTGAAGGTTCTCCCGCACATTTCTTTTGGCGCTGACAAACAACTTCTTTTACGTGTTTTTACCAGCTTGATAAATTCAAGATTGGAATATGGAAGCTTTGTTTAGGGGTCAGCAAGTAAAGCATCTCTCAAAACGCTGGACCCAGTGCTCCATCTGGTGCTCCGCCTGGCGTGTGGAGCCCTCCGCACTAACCCGGTCGAAAGCCTCTATGTGGAGTGCAACAAATGGAACCTACAACGTCAGCGAGCATACACAAATTTCATTTAGGCTTTATAAATTTCATCCAAGCCTCAACATATTTTTAAATTAGTTGTTTATGATGCCTCCATGACGGAACTCCTTTTAAATCGACCATCATTCTCGGCGCCTTTCTTTTACAGAGTTAGAGAGGAAGCTTCAGAGCTTGCTGTCTCTTTTTTAGACACCGTCCAAACTTCTGAAACAGATTTTATGGCACCATGGCATCTCCGTCCTGTATCATGCGACACATACTTTACACGTATAGATAAAACCGAGCTCCCACATGTGAAATTCTGCGGCACTTATTGTATTTGCAGCAGAAGCATCAATGTTCTGAATTTAAATGGACGCCTCTAAAACTGCCCCCTCTCTGTCCTCCGTGGCACATGGGCCCGGCCTTAATGTCACTAGAACTCTCAATAGTAATACTAGTATCTTTACGGCAGAAGTTGAGGGTGTACTTCTTGTTGGTAATTATATCAGTGGGCACTGTTAATCAGTGATATTCAGTGGGTTTAGCACTGGTTAACACGGTTAATCAGTGTTAATCAGTGGGCACTGCAGCAGCAAAGGGGCCACAATGGCTCAAAAACCGCCTCTGCTAGTATCACAGGTCCTGCTTCCGCTCCTGGCCTGTGCTGCGTTCCAGCACAAACAACAGCACCGGAAGTGGTTCGTCGCTTTTTGCCTTCGCTCCGCATCATCAATGTTACGGACCGTCGCTGGATGCTACTGCACACATGCCTTGGCTCAGCGACACTCTTCATATTAACCACATCACCGGAGTGCCATTAGAGGCAGCCGCAGCATCGACTATAAAAGGCTGGCGTTCCCCCGGCATCGTCAGTGGGAACTGGAGCAGCAAAGAGGCCACAATGGCTCAAACACCGCCTCTGCTTGTATCACAGGTCCTGCTTCCGCTCCTGGCTTGTGCTGCCTTCCAGCACAACCGCAGCACAAGTGGTTCGTCTCTTTTTGCCGTCGCTCCGCATCATAAAAGTTACGGACCGTCGCTGGATGCTACTGCGCACATGCCTTGGCTCAGCGACACTCTTCATATCAAGCACGTCATCGGAGTGACATCAGAGGGAGCCGCAGCATCGACTATAAAAGGCTGGCGTTCCCCCGGCATCGTCAGGGGGCACTGGAGCAACAAAGAGGCCACATTGGCTGAAAAACCGCGTCTGCTTGTATCACAGGTCCTGCTTCCGCTCCTGGCCTGGGCTGCGTTCCAGCACAACAGCAGCGGAAGTGGTTCGTCGCTTTTTGCCTTCGCTCCTCATCATCAATGTTGCGGACCGTCGCTGGATGCTACTGCAGACATGCCGTGGCTCAGCGACACTCTTCATATTGCTACGGGGCAATAATTAGATTCCTCACAAATAGGACGGTATTCATGTACTGTGCTAGCGGGCATCATCATCAAGAAGAGAGATGAAGAGGACGCTGACGGTGAAGCGCGTTCGCTCCCTGGCTTGCGCGGTGCTCTCTTCCATCGTGGTTTCTTATAACTAGCCTCTGAATGTGCATCGTAAATACACCACTGTAAACACAGCTTTACCCTGTATCATTTGGTGGAGAGTGCTGCATTGGCCCCGTACTGCTCTACCTCACCCCTTCCTTGGCATGAGTGAGCCGTGGACGCGGCTGGCTCGGAGGTGCTGATCACGGAACTCCGAAGCGGGCGTCATCTCCGAAGCCCCACAATGGCACCGCCTACTGAAGCAACGAGCGCCGCTACGCCACTGGTCATCGTGAGCCAGCCTCGAGATCCTGGTTTCTTCTATGGTACCGGTGATGTCGACGTGGAGGACTGGATTAGCCGCTACGAGCGTGTGAGTGCCCACACCGCTGGGATCCCACTATTATGCTGGCGAACCTCGGGTTCTACCTGAGAGGTTCGGCGGAGACGTGGCTTGACACCAACGCAACCAGACTTACTAGCTGGGATAGCTGCCAAGGCGGAGGATGATTGCAATTTTCTGCAAGCCTGCTGGGCGCCAGCTCGAGGCGAAAAAGGAGCTTGCGTCGCAAGCGCAGACGTCGACCGATCCGTACGTCAGCTACATCCTAGACGTACTGGCCCTTTGCCACAAAGTTGATGCTGAGATGCCCGAACAAGATAAAATCGACCACATTTTGAAAGGCATAGCTGACGATGGCTTTAATCTCCTCATGTGGAAGGACTGCTCTACCGTAAACTCAATTCTGGGTGAGTGCAAGCGTGTTCGAGCAGGCCAAAAGCCGTCGAGTTACACAACAATTCAATCGCCTTCCAAATACCGCCGCCACTTCTTCGTGTCAGGGACCGTTTGCTTCTTCCGGTCAACCATCCTCGCAGACAACTGCGGACGCAGTGACACGCATTGTCCGCCGCGAGATCGAGGTGATGACACCCGGTCACCGGCCCACCACTCGACGCCTGATGGCAATCTTCCGGCGATCTCGGTTGATACAAGCGGTTGTGCGCGACGACATTGCGAGCATGGGCCTGCACCCAGTCTGCCACGTGAGCTACTCAGCCCATCATCAAGTTCCCTTCAAGTCGCGTTCATGCAGTCACAATGATCACGTCCCCTACCCTCCGAATTTCCGCGTGCAACGTCGGCCCTCGTCTTACAGAAACCCGGCGGAGTGGAGGACGCCCGATGACAGGCCTATATGTTTCAATTGCAGGCGTATCGGCCACGTTGCACGGTATTGCCGCAGTCGCTGGTTCCCTTCCGCTCAAACCTCCTGGAACGACGATAACATTGACCATGCGCCGCGTCGTTTTGCCACCTTCCTACCAGCAGCGCACTGCCGACAACCCCGCCGCATCCACTCTGCGATTTGGCCGCTCCCCTTCTCCCCAGCGCCGACAGTCTCGCTCGCCGCAGCCCCGCCGCTCTACTTCGCCGAACGACTACGTACGTCCCACATCGGAAAACTAGCGAATGCAGCTCCCGGAGGTGATGCTGCATTCCCGACCTCGACCGAAAATCCTCTTTTGACGCTACCTACCAGAGACAATTTACTTGACGTGAATGTTGACGGCGTGCCTGTCCGTGCTCTAATTGATACCGGGGCGCATATATCGGTAATGAGTGCAAATCTCCGTCACCGCCTACGTAAAGTTATGACGCCTGCTCTGTCGTATGTTCAAGTTGCTGACGGCGGTACGCCGGCCATCGCTGGCATGTGCACCTCTCGTGTTAGTATCGCCGGCCACAACACCACTGTAGTTTTCTTTGTTTTGGACAAATGCCCTCACGACATTATCCTTGGCCGCGATTTCCTGGGTGAACATGCCGCGCTCATCGATTGTTCAGCTGGACTTCTGCATCTGGAGTTAACGGTTTTTGATAGCGACGCTTCCCCGCTGCGCTTATGCTCCTGCGAATACGTTCGCCTGCCGAGTCAAGCCGCGACCTATGTTCCTCTCGCTACTTCCACGCCGGTTCCTGATGGAGACTACCTTGCCACTCCCATCGTAGACGTTCTCGTGACGCGTGGTGTTGCCCTTCCACACACTGTTGTTACCATCAAGCACAACAGCGTTAACTTGCCTCTAATCAACTTTGGATTTCACACACAAATCCTTCCCGAAGGTCTCACCATCGCCACCCTTGCTCCTTTCTGTGCACCGGATGTTTCTGCTTTTGCTTTGAACCATCCGTCAATTCCCCATGTAGTCTCCGATCCGCCCCTTACCACTCCAGATATATTTGCACCAATGATCAGCCCAAAGCTATCACCCGCTACAAACAAACCATCTGCGCTGTCTTCTGACATCATTTGCCGACGTCTTTGACTTGAGCGACAAAGCTTTGGGGCAAAGTTCTACAGTCACCCATCGGATCGATACAGGTGATGCGCTACCCATCCATCGGCGTCCGTACCGTGTGTCCATAGTCAACGAGGCATCATCCAGAAAGAGGTTGACAAAATGCTCGCCAAGGACATTATCGAACCTTCCTGCAGTCCCTGGGCTTCCGCGGTAGTTTTGGTAAAGAAGAAAGATGGCACTTGGCGATTCTGTATAGACTACCGCCACCTGAACAAAGTAACCCAAGAAGGACGTCTACCCTCTTCCCAGGATCGACGACGCCTTAGATTGTCTACACGGTGCCAAATACTTTTCGTCCATTGACCTACGCTCAGGTTACTGGCAGATTGCAGTCGACGAGATGGAACGAGAAAAGACCGCCTTTGTCACCCCAGACGGTTTATATCAGTTCAAGGTTATGCCTTTCGGTCTCTGCAATGCGCCAGCTACCTTCGAACGCATGATGGGACTCTCTCCTGCGGGGATTCAAATGGTCCACATGCCTGTGCTACCTCGATGACGTCATTATTTTTTCTCCATCGTTCGAGGCTCATCTCCCTCACCTGTCCGAAATACTTCCTATTTTGCGTCAAGCGAACCTACAACTCAACTCCGCGAAATGCCGATTCGCCAGGCGCGAACTAAACTATCTGGGCCAACCTTGTCGACGCAATGAAGTGCAGCCTGACCCCGACAAAATAAAGGCGGTTAGAGATTTTCCGGTGCCCCGGTCATCGAAAGACGTTCGAAGTTTTGTAGGCCTGTGCTCCTATTTCCGTCGCTTCATCCGAGGCTTCGCTGATATCGCCCGCCCTCTCACCGACCTTCTCAAAAAGGATTCCGTATTTTCGTAGGGAAGTGAGCAAGCTCAGGCTTTCAAGACCCTGATCTCACTCTTAACAACTTCGCCCATTTTAGCTCACTTCGATTTTGCCGCTCCCACGGAAGTACGGACTGACGCTAGTGGTCACGGCATTGGAGCCGTCTTAGCTCAACGCCAAACGGGCCACGACTGCTTTATTGCCTCCGCCAGCCGCCTGCTGACACCAGCTGAACGAAATTATTCTATTACTGAACGGGAATGCCTTGCCCTAGTGTGGGCTGTCGCCAAATTTCGCCCATACCTCTACGGTCGACAATTTTCCGTCGTGACAGATCACCACGCGCTATGCTGGCTTGCGTTCCTGAAAGACCCGACCGGAAGCCTCGGGCGCTGGGCTCTGCGGCTGCAGGAGAACTCGTATTCTGTAGTCTATAAATCCGGCCGCCTCCATCAAGACGCTGACTGTATATCGCGGTACCCAGTCGAGCCTCCCGATCCTACAAGTTGCGACTCACTCGCCACCTCGGTCTTGTCTATTTCCTCCTTTCAACAGCTTGCTGCTGAGCAGCGCCTTCATGTCTCCTTGAACAGGATCATCAACCGCTTAACCGCTGCCCCCTCCGACCCTTCACTGCGGTTGTTCCAAATAAAGGATGGCGTCCTCTATCGCCGCATTGTCCTCCCGGATGGTCCTGATCTGCTTCCTGTAGTACCTGAGCACCTTCGTACAGATGTACTACGGCAGCTCCACGACCTTCCAACAGCTGGCCATCTAGGGGTTTCCTGGACCTATGACCGCGTGCGACGCCGTTTCTTCTGGCCGGGGCTCTACCACTCGGTTCGCCATTATGTCGGCGCCTTGTGACATGTGCCAACGCAGAAAAGTGCCTACCACGCTACCCGCGGGTCTTCTTCAGCCGCTCGATATACCTATTGAGCCATTCTTCCGAGTTGGTTTAGATCTCCTCGGTCCGTTTCCCCGGTCTGCGAACGGCATCAAGTGTATTGCCGTGGCCACCGATTATGCGACGCGATACGCAATCACGCGGGCTCTTCCGACCAGCTGCGCAACTCATGTAGCCGATTTCCTCCTGCACGACGTCATCTTACACCACGGTGCTCCTCGGCAGCTCCTGACAGACCGCGGACGATACTTCCTTTCCCGAGTAGTAGACGACATCCTCCGCTCATACGCAACCGTTCACAAGGTTACTACTGCCTACCATCCTCAAACCAACGGCCTCACAGAGCGCCTTAACCGGACTTTAACAGATATGCTGTCAATGTACGTTTCTGACGACCATGGTGATTGGGACATTGCCTTGCCTTACATAACGTTTGCCTACCATTCGTCGCGCATTGATACTTCCGGATTCTCTCCCTTCTACCTACTATTCGGCCGAGAGCCGACGTTACCACTGGACACTCTATTTCAACACTTTTTGCCACCTTCCGCATATGCACAAGACGCCATCGCCCGCGCTAACTTTGCCCGCAACATTGCTCGTGTCAGGCTTGCTTCGTCCCAGCGCTCTCAAAAGGATCGCTATGACTGCCGCCACAGCACCCGCCAGTTTGCCCCTGGATACCTGGTGCTGCTCTGGTGTCCTGCACGCCATGTAGGGCGTTCGGAAAAGCTTCTAGCCAGGTACTACGGCCCCTACCGTGTCGTACGCGAAGCGACGGAGGTCAATTACGAAATCACCCCGCTGGTTCTGTCAGACTCATCCCGCTCTCCACAAACAGACGTCGTCCACGTCACGCGTCTAAAGCCATACCGCTCGCAACTTACAGCTTTATCCTGACGAGCACCTAGACGGCGCTCCTACCACCGGGGGGGTTGTGTTACGGGGCAATAATTAGATTCCTCACCAATAGGACGGTATTCATGTACTGTGCTAGCGGGCATCATCATCAAGAAGAGAGATGAAGAGGACGCTGACGGTGAGGTGCGTTCGCTCCCTGGCTTGCGCGGTGCTCTCTTCCATCGTGGTTTCTTATAACTAGCCTATGAATGTGCATCGTAAATACACCACTGTAAACACAGCTTTACCCTGTATCAATATTAACCACATCACCGGAGTGACATCAGAGGCAGCCGCAGCATCGACTATAAAAGGCTGGCGTTCCCCCGGCATCGTCAGTGGGAACTGGAGCAGCAAAAAGGCCACAATGGCTCAAAAACCGCCTCTGCTTGTATCACAGGTCCTGCTTCCGCTCCTGGCTTGTGCTGCCTTCCAGCACAACCGCAGCACAAGTGGTTCGTCGCTTTTTGCCTTCGCTCCGCATCATAAAAGTTACGGACCGTCGCTGGATGCTACTGCGCACATGCCTTGGCTCAGCAACACTCGTCATATTAAGCACGTCACCGGAGTGACATCAGAGGCAGCCGAAGCATGGACTATTAAAGGCTGGCGTTCCCCCGGCATCGTCAGTGGGCACTGGAGCAACAAATGGGCCACAATGGCTCAAAACCCGTCTCTGCTTGTATCACAGGTCCTGCTTCCGCTCCTGGCCTGTGCTGCCTTCCAGCACAACCGCAGCGCAAGTGGTTCGTCGCTTTTTGCCTTCGCTCCGCATCATAAAAGTTACGGATCGTGGCGGGATGCTACTGCGCACATTCCTTGGCTCAGCGACACTCTTCATATTATGCACGTCACCGGAGTGACATCAGAGGCAGTCGCAGCATCGACTATAAAAGGCTGGCGGTCTCCCGGCATCGTAAGTGGGCACTCGAGCAACAAAGGGGCCACACTGGCTGAAAAACCGCCTCTGCTTTTGTCACAGGTCCTGCTTCCGCTCCTGGCCTGTGCTGCGTTCCAGCACAACAGCAGCGCAAGTGGTTCGTCGCTTTTTGCCTTCGCTCCGCATCATCAAAGTTACGGACCACCGCTGGATGCTACTGCGACCATGCCTTGGCTCAGCGAGACTCTTAAAATTAAGCACGTCACCGGAATGACATCACAGGCAGCCGCAGCATCGACTATAAATGGCTGGAGTTCCCCCGGCATCGTCAGTGGGCACTGGAGCAGCAAAGAGGCCACAATGGCTCAAAAACCGCCTCTGCTTGTATCACACGTCCTGCTTCCGCTCCTGGCCTGTGCTGCGTTCCACCACAGCAGCAGCGCAAGTGGTTCGTCGCTTTTTGCCTTCGCTCCGCATCATAAAAGTTACGGACCGTCGCTGGATGCTACTGCGCACATGCCTTGGCTCAGCGATACTCTTCATATTAAGCACGTCACCGGAGTGACATCAGAGGCAGCCGCAGCATTCGACTATTAAAGGCTGGCGTTCCCCCGCCACTCGCAAGTGGGCACTGGAGCAGCAAAGGGGCCACAATGGCTCAAAAACCGCCTCTGCTTGTATCACAGGCCCGTCTTCCGCTCCTGGCCTGTGCTGCGTTCCAGCAAAACAGCAGCGGAAGTGGTTGTGTCGTGGGCGACGGCGAGCGGCCTCGGCAGCGACGGGAGCGAAGGCTCAGCGCGCCGGGTCCACGCACAAGCCCAAGAAGAAAGAGTGCGGCCTGCTCGCACCAAGACCAGAGCCCAAAGAGAAGCGTTTATTGTTCGACAAGACGACACCGAGACGCATACGCACGTGACCCGTCACGTGCGACCACAGCAACGACATCTAGTTACAATTAATACAACCAAGCGCACACAGTGAGCGGGCGCTCCACTAGAGGGCGCCACTACACCACATCATCTTCCCGTGCAAAAGAAGTTCGCACACTCTGCGAAATACGCCACTACACCACATCATCTTCCCGTGCAAAAGAAGTTCGCACACTCTGCGAAATACATACAGCATCTTAAATGCACACTCCACATCATTCTCCCGTGCTTTGAAGAATGTCTGCATCTTCCTTTCACTTGACTCACACAACAGGCTATCAGTCGCTCACGACAGTTCTATAAGTCCCAAAAAAAAACCCGTCCAAAACACTTTCAATGATGATATACGATTCAACACAGACATGACACGTCCAACATGACGCAAAGCATGAACCGTACGTATACCCCTTACTGCACATATTCGCGAAGCCACTGAGGCTGCTTAGTCTTACGGCGCGGACGCGTAGACGTTGAACTTGCATTATTTGACGATCCAGAAGCCCCCTCATTTTCCCTTGTGTTGTCTACATGGCTATTTGGATCTGTTTGTTCACTATTTTCTTCCTGACATTCTAATGGTTCCCGAGGGACAATGGATTCAGACCTTGCACTGGTAGAAACCTCCGACAGATCAGGGTCTGTCTGAACACTGGGGCTTGTCCCTTCTGACAACTGTAGACTAGGGGACTGACTGTCACAAATGTCCAAGTTAGACAAAGAGTACAAAAACTCTTTATGCCTCGACGAGAGTTCAACATTGTCAAAGGAATACGGTGCTGAGCCAACCTCGATTCCCTTCGGAACGACTGTGAGTTTTGAAGCGTTCCAGATCTTTCCATCACTGAGCTTAAAGGTGAAAGGTGCAACCTGAGCTTGCACTGTCAACGGCTTACTATACTTCAGAAATCCTTGCTTACGGAATTTTACCTTCACGACATCTCCCACCTTTATGCGGGTCTGCTGCGCACCTTTCCTTCTGTCAAAGTACTGTTTAGCTTTATGCTGCTTCGTGAAGACCTGATTCCGAACATGAGGCAGGAAATTGTCCGATTCTGCTGCCTTTTTACGTATCCTGAAGTTGCTAATATCCACTTTGGAACGAGGCTGACGTCCATGCAGCAAAAAAGCTGGAGAAAGACCTGTCACTGAATGTGGTGTGACCCGATACGACCCAAGAAATTGTGTAATGCTTTTCGAAGCATCCTTGCCTTCAAGTCTGGCTACCTGTAAATGTTCTTTGAGAACTCTGTTAAACCGTTCAATCTGGCCGTTAGCCTGAGGGTAATAATTCGACGAGAACACGTGGCGGATACCTTTTTCCTTTAGATACTCTTGCATTTGTTTGGAGACAAACTGGGGTCCATTATCCGTCACTAAAACCTCAGGGAGCCCTTCCCGACTGAAAGACCAGTCCAACAACTTAATGACATCCTCAGTTGAAATGGAATTTGTGCCCAGAACCTCAGGCCACTTAGAGTAGTAATCGACTAGTGTAACAAGAAATCGGGGGTACGACACATCTAACGGACCGACGATGTCCATTCCCAACTTTTGCCAAGGCCCTTCAGGCCATTCCACTGGCTGCAACGGAGCTACATGAGGCTTAGCAGACTTGTCTGCCAGCTGACAAACGTGACAATGCTTTACATGTTCTTCAACATTGCGATCCATTTGAGGCCACCAGTAACGTTCCCGGAGAAGTTGCTTTCGTTCGTACTATTCCTTGATGATTTTCATGTGCTAACTCGAGAAACGTAGGTACCAGTACACAAGGAATGACTACACGGTCATCACGCATGAGTAATCCGTCCACAACAGAAAGTTCATCCCTTACATGAAAGTAAGCAGTTAAATCACTGTGTACCTTTTTCTTATCAGGCCAACCCTTTGACACATACTCTGCTACCTTCTGCAACGTCACATCGGCCTTCGTTGCCAGCTGCACGGTTTCTTTATCGACTACTGATGTTACTAATGACACTATCTCTTCCTCCTTAACAAGTTCTTGACCGGTCTGAATGGGTAATCTCGATAGAGCGTCAGCCACCAGATTTTCTGACCCTTTGCAATACTCGATGTCAAAATTGTAGTACAGCAGACGAGCTGACCACCGTGAAATCCTTAAAGGTCTCCGACCTGAGTCTCCTGCGGCTAACAAAGCAACTACAGCCTGATGGTCAGTTCTAAGTGTGAACCGTCTGCCCCAAAGAAAAATGTGCCACTTTTCGCACGCGAACAAACAAGCCAGCGCTTCGCGCTCTCCCACAGAGTATTTTCTCTCAGTCTCCGACAAAGTTCTAGATGCAAAGGCTATGGTTTCAAGCCGAGAACCATACCGCTGCTGTAGTACCGCGCCAATTCCCACATCAGATGCGTCGGTAGTTACTACTACAGGCAAGTCAGGATTAAAGACCTTCACAACCGGAGAACATGTGAGGCACGCTTTCAACTGATCGAAACTGCGCTGAGCATCATCAGACCAACAAAACGTCTGACCCTTCCTGAGCATGAGGCGAAGTGGTTCAACTATCTCTGCATAGTTCTTTATGAACTTAGCATAGTATCCTGCAAGACCTAAAAATGATTGCAGTGACTTTATGTCCGTAGGAGCGGGAGCATGAACTATAGCTTTTACTTTGCTCTCCAAAGGTGAGATGCCCTCAGCCGAAATCTTGTGACCCAAAAAATCAAGTTCCTTGACCGAAAAAAGACATTTGTCGTTCAACTTCATGCCACTGTTTGCTATACATGTTAAGACTTCAACCAGGCTCGCGTCATGCTCAGCTTGAGTCTTTCCCCACACAAGAATATCATCAAGATAGCAAACAACATTTTTGCAATTTTTTAAGATCTGAGACATCATTTTTTGAAAAACCGCAGGCGCCGACGCCAGACCAAAACACACCCTCTTAAACCTGAATAAACCTTCATGAGTCACGAAAGTAGTTAAGTCCCTACTGCCCTCTTCCAGCAACAACTGATGATAAGCCGACGCCAAGTCAAGCTTAGAAAAACAAACAGCACCATGAAACATCTGCAACAGCTCTTCAACATGCGGTAAAGGATACCCATCAATGATAATTGCCTTATTCGGTTCCCGGAGGTCCACACACAGCCGAATGTCCCCGTTCTTTTTCCGGACGACGACGAGTGGCGAAACCCACTCCGAGGCGTCGACACGCTCAATGACATCATTGTCCTCGAGGCGTCGCAGCTCGCTGGACACTGGATCACGGAGAGCAAGAGGCAATCTTCGTAGCTTAGATGCAACTGGAGTCACACCTGGCCGCCGTTGGATCTTATGCGAGACGTCCTTGACAAGACCCAACTCGCCGTTGAAGAGATGTTCGAAACCCGGGGGCACGTTCACGGGACACTGCACTGCACACACCGATGCTAGTCGACACGTAAGAGACGCACCGTCGATCTGAATGCCCAGTTGCTGGATGGCGTCGAGCCCCAAAAGAGATGTCCCTTTGTCGGTGACGTAGAATGTGACGGAGCAAGACCGTTGCAAGACTTGAACAGGAGCTTGGAATGAGCCGCGGATGCCGATACGTTGTTTGGAAAATTCCACAAGTTGACGGAAGCCTTGGACAGCGCATGCTGTCTACTGAAGTGACGCTTGAAATCTTCGACAGTCATCAACGACACGGATGCTCCGGTATCGACTAAGAGTTGCATGGTCACTCCGCTGACTTCGGCTTGAACGACTAAGTCCTTTCTTGGAGGATTGTTGACGCTGACTTCAGCTTGGACGACTAAGTCCTTTCTAGAAGAAGTGCTGACTGTTAAGACGGAAGATCTTGCGGGTGCGTTGATCTCCGTGGATGCTGGATGCTCTACAGGTTCCGGTTGTCGAAGCGGATCCCGTAGCTTCCTTCGAAGAAACTCGATGCACTGGTGCCGGCTTACGGCACATCGATGCGAAATGTCCCCACTTATTACAAGAGTTGCAGCGCCGATTTCGGGCTGGACAATTTTGAAATGCTGAATTATGCCATTTATTTCCGCATCGCTCGCATAACTGAAGCTTGCCTGCAAGCTTCTTCGCCTGGACTGTACCGCGAAACTCTGCAGCTGACTGCGAATGGAAACGTCCATCTTGGGGGCCACCATCTTGCCTTCCCGAACCCGGTGGAATGACGTCACGGCCTCCCCGGCTGGCCAGGCCATCTTGAATTCCTGTGCCGCCATCTTGAGCGCGCCGGCCTCCCCGGCGGCCCATGCCATCTTGATTCTCCACGCCGCCATCTTGAGCGCGGCGGCTTCCCCGACTGTCATCTTCCGCGACGCCACCTTCTCCTCGTCGACCTACTGCTTGTACTTGATGATGCGAACCGAAGGCTTGGTTCGCCAACGACAAAGATTCAAAACTCCGACCAATCTCTTCAGCTTTCTCCAAAGACAACTTTCGCCATGTGCGAGCAGCTTTTCTCTAACCTGGGGGTTAGACGTTCCATGTATGATTTGATCTCGGACGCGCTCCGCGTACGTCAGCCCGAACTTGCAACGTACGGCTTTCTCCTTTAGAGCGGTCACTATTCTAAAAAACTTTCCCCCCGAAATTGACGACGGCTTGTGAACTCATGTCGTTCAACAAGCGTATTTGTGGACGCAGCGAAGAGCCGGTCCAGCTGCTCCAAAAGTTGGTCGAATTTCGAAATGGCCGGAGCCGAGGATGCGGTCACACTACAGTCGGTCGCGGAGTCGGTCACGATAGGGCTGGTTACATTAGCGTCGGTCACGTTACTGGCGGCGTCCCTCCTTGCTTCGTCCTGCTCCGCCTCAGCAAAATACCTTCGTTGCCCCTCCCTACCCAAAACAGCTGACGAGCGCCGACGCGCGTCGTCCGTCATTCCAGTCGCTGCCGCCAGCCGCCTCGAGATGGGCCTGAAACAATTTTTTCCAGTTATGCCACGGAATCGGAGGCGGCCCCGGCAATTCGAGGAAAACGGGCAGGTTATCGAAGAGGCCCATGCTGCCAAGCAGGAAGGAGAGAGATGCAGGAGCAGAAGCAGAAGAACGAAGTAGGGCGAGGCCTAAACGACGGTTCGACAAGCGTCAGCACAAAGAACGCTAGGCCTCGCGACGCCAGACGCGCCGGACAGTCACACTCGAGCGAGGTCAAACGCACTCACGTTTTCATTCTGCCGGACCCGTCGACGATGTCGTCGCAGCAGAAGAAAAGCATCCCATCCTCGTCGCCAAAAAGATGTTGTGTCGTGGGCGACGGCGAGCGGCCTCGGCAGCGACGGGAGCGAAGGCTCAGCGCGCCGGGCCCACGCACAAGCCCAAGAAGAAAGAGTGCGGCCTGCTCGCACCAAGACCAGAGCCCAAAGAGAGCGTTTATTGTTCGACAAGACGACACCGAGACGCATACGCACGTGACCCGTCACGTGCGACCACAGCAACGACATCTAGTTACAATTAATACAACCAAGCGCACACAGTGAGCGGGCGCTCCACTAGAGGGCGCCACTACACCACATCATCTTCCCGTGCAAAAGAAGTTCGCACACTCTGCGAAATACGCCACTACACCACAGCTTTTAAGTGCGAATGCACTTCTTAAGCGACCCTGAATCACGCGTCCACCGCCGTCTGTCCGGCCGCACCATATACCCACTTAGGGCGATTGGCCAAGAAGAGTTCCTAATTTCTTTAGCACATACCCACTTAGGGCGATTGGCAAGTAATCTGAATCATGCGTCCACCGCCGTCCGTCCGTCCGCACCACACACCCACTTAGGGCGATTGGCCAAGTAATCTGAATCAACGCGTCCACCGCCGTCCGTTCCGTCGTCCGCACCACACACACCCACTTAGGGCGATTGGCCAAGAAGAGTTCCTAATTTCCTTAACACATACCCACTTAGGGCGATTGGCCAAGAATCGGGCGTGAGAAGGACTAATGCACCCGCTTAACGGAGTACTGACACGAAATTTCAAAGCTGAGATACGCTCTAGCAATCAAGTACAACGACAACACAAATAGGTGTCTGTGCATGGCACATACCCACGTGGGGGATTGGCCAGGAATCGGGCGTGAAATGAAAAGGGCTAATGCACCCGCTTAAAGGAGTACTGACACGAAATTTCAAAGCTGAATCCGCTCTAGCAATCAAGTACAACGACAACACAATAGGTGTCTGTGAATAAATGCATCTTTCTTACTTGTAGTTGTCTGTGTGTGTGTGATCTCTCTTTCGCGAACATTACCGAACCGCGCAAATTCAACTCCTGCATTCGCACTTTCACATTCTTCTCCCCTCGGGGAAATGCGGGAAACATTTTTCCATTCACTCCCCGCCATCAAAGTTACGAACCGTCGCTGGATGCTACTGTGCACATGCCTTGGCTCAGCGACACTCTTCATATCAAGCACGTTACAGGAGTGACATCAGAGGCAGCCGCAGCATCGACTATAAAAGGCTGGCGTTCCCCCGGCATCGTCAGTGGGCACTGGAGCAAGCAAAGAGGCCACAATGGCTCAAAACCCGCCTCTGCTTGTATCACAGGTCCTGCTTCCGCTCCTGGCCTGTGCTGCCTTCCAGCACAACCGCAGCGCAAGTGGTTCGTCGCTTTTTGCCTTCGCTCCGCATCATAAAAGTTACGGACCGTCGCTGGATGCTACTGCGCACATGCCTTGGCTCAGCGACACTCTTCATATTAAGCACGTCACCGGAGTGACATCAGAGGCAGCCGCAGCATCGACTATAAAAGGCTGGCGTTCCCCCGGCATCGTCAGTGGGCACTGGAGCAACAAATGAGGCCACAATGGCTCAAAAACCGCCTCTGCTTGTATCACAGGTCCTGCTTCCGCTCCTGGCCTGTGCTGCCTTCCAGCACAACCGCAGCGCAAGTGGTTCGTCGCTTTTTGCCTTCGCTCCGCATCATAAAAGTTACGGACCGTCGCTGGATGCTACTGCGCACATGCCTTGGCTCAGCGACACTCTTCATATTAAGCACGTCACCGGAGTGACATCAGAGGCAGCCGCAGCATCGACTATAAAAGGCTGGCGTTCCCCCGCCATCGTCAGGGGGAACTGAGCAAGCAAAGAGGCCACAATGGCTCAAAAACCGCCTCTGCTTGTATCACAGGTCCTGCTTCCGCTCCTGGCCTGTGCTGCGTTCCACCACAACAGCAGCGCAAGTGGTTCGTCGCTTTTTGCCTTCGCTCCGCATCATCAAAGTTACGGACCGTCGCTGGATGCTACTGCGCACATGCCTTGGCTCAGCGACACTCTTCATATTAAGCACGTCACCGGAGTGACATCAGAGGCAGCCGCAGCATCGACTATAAAAGGCTGGCGTTCCCCCGGCATCGTCAGTGGGCACTGGAGCAGCAAAGAGGCCACAATGGCTCAAAAACCGCCTCTGCTTGTATCACAGGTCCTGCTTCCGCTCCTGGCCTGTGCTGCGTTCCACACAACAGCAGCGCAAGTGGTTCGTCGCTTTTTGCCTTCGCTCCGCATCATAAAAGTTACGGACCGTCGCTGGATGCTACTGCGCACATGCCTTGGCTCAGCGACACTCTTCATATTAAGCACGTCACCGGAGTGACATCAGAGGCAGCCGCAGCATCGACTATTAAAGGCTGGCGTTCCCCCGCATCGTCAGTGGGCACTGGAGCAGCAAAGAGGCCACAATGGCTCAAAAACCGCCTCTGCTTGTATCACAGGTCCTGCTTCCGCTCCTGGCCTGTGCTGCGTTCCAGCACAACAACAGCAGCGCAAGTGGTTCGTCGCTTTTTAAGTGCGAAGCACTTCTTAGCGACCCTGAATCAACGTCCACCGCCGTCCGTCCGGCCGCACCATATACCCACTTAGGGCGATTGGCCAAAAGAGTTCTTAATTTCCTCAGCACATACCCACTTAGGGCGATGGCCAAGAATCGGGCGGAGAAGGGCTAATGCACCCGCTTAAAGGCTGCTTCCCCGCATCGTCAGTGGGCACGAGCTAGCAAAGAGGCACAATGGTCAAAAAACGCCTCTGCTTGTATCACGGTCCTGCTTCCGCTCTGGCCTGTGCTGCGTTCCACCACAACAGCAGCGCAATGGTTCGTCGCTTTTTCCTTCGCTCCGCATCATCAAAGTTACGACCGTCGTGGATGCTACTGGCACATGCCTTGGCTCAGCGACACTCTTCATATAAGCACGTCACAGAGTGACATCAGAGGCAGCCGCAGCATCGACTATAAAAGGCTTGGCGTCCCCCCGGCGTCGTCAGTGGGCACTGGAGCAACAAATCGGCCCAATGGCTCAAAACCCGCCTCTGCTTGTATTACAGGTCATGCTTCTTTCTGCACCAGGCCTGTGCTGCAATTCCACCACAACAGACGCAAGTGGTTCGTTCGCTTTTGCCTTCGCTCCGCATCATAAAAGTTACGGACCGTCGCTGGATGCTACTGCGCACATGCCTTGGCTCAGCGATACTCATTTTAAGCACGTCACCGGAGTGACATCAGAGGCAGCCACAGCATCGACTATAAAAGGCTGGCGTTCCCCGGCATCGTCAGTGGGCACTGGAGCAGCAAAGAGGCCACAATGGCTCAAAAACCGCCTCTGCTTGTATCACAGGTCCTGCTTCCGCTCCTGGCCTGTGCTGCGTTCCAGCACAACAGCAGCGCAAGTGGTTCGTCGCTTTTTGCCTTCGCTCCGCATCATAAAAGTTACGGACCGTCGCTGGATGCTACTGCGCACATGCCTTGGCTCAGCGACACTCTTCATATTAAGCACGTCACCGGAGTGACATCAGAGGCAGCCGCAGCATCGACTATAAAAGGCTGGCGTTCCCCCGGCATCGTCAGTGGGCACTGGAGCAGCAAAGAGGCCACAATGGCTCAAAAACCGCCTCTGCTTGTATCACAGGTCCTGCTTCCGCTCCTGGCCTGTGCTGCGTTCCACCACAACAGCAGCGCAAGTGGTTCGTCGCTTTTTGCCTTCGCTCCGCATCATAAAAGTTACGGACCGTCGCTGGATGCTACTGCGCACATGTCTTGGCTCAGCGACACTCTTCATATTAAGCACGTCACCGGAGTGACATCAGAGGCAGCCGCAGCATCGACTATAAAAGGCTGGCGTTCCCCCGGCATCGTCAGTGGGCACTGGAGCAGCAAAGAGGCCACAATGGCTCAAAAACCGCCTCTGCTTGTATCACAGGTCCTGCTTCCGCTCCTGGCCTGTGCTGCGTTCCACCACAACAGCAGCGCAAGTGGTTCGTCGCTTTTTGCCTTCGCTCCGCATCATAAAAGTTACGGACCGTCGCTGGATGCTACTGCGCACATGCCTTGGCTCAGCGACACTCTTCATATTAAGCACGTCACCGGAGTGACATCAGAGGCAGCCGCAGCATCGACTATAAAAGGCTGGCGTTCCCCCGGCATCGTCAGTGGGCACTGGAGCAGCAAAGAGGCCACAATGGCTCAAAAACCGCCTCTGCTTGTATCACAGGTCCTGCTTCCGCTCCTGGCCTGTGCTGCGTTCCACACAACAGCAGCGCAAGTGGTTCGTCGCTTTTTGCCTTCGCTCCGCATCATAAAAGTTACGGACCGTCGCTGGATGCTACTGCGCACATGCCTTGGCTCAGCGACACTCTTCATATTAAGCACGTCACCGGAGTGACATCAGAGGCAGCCGCAGCATCGACTATAAAAGGCTGGCGTTCCCCCGGCATCGTCAGTGGGCACTGGAGCAGCAAAGAGGCCACAATGGCTCAAAAACCGCCTCTGCTTGTATCACAGGTCCTGCTTCCGCTCCTGGCCTGTGCTGCGTTCCACCACAACAGCAGCGCAAGTGGTTCGTCGCTTTTTGCCTTCGCTCCGCATCATAAAAGTTACGGACCGTCGCTGGATGCTACTGCGCACATGCCTTGGCTCAGCGACACTCTTCATATTAAGCACGTCACCGGAGTGACATCAGAGGCAGCCGCAGCATCGACTATAAAAGGCTGGCGTTCCCCCGGCATCGTCAGTGGGCACTGGAGCAGCAAAGAGGCCACAATGGCTCAAAAACCGCCTCTGCTTGTATCACAGGTCCTGCTTCCGCTCCTGGCCTGTGCTGCGTTCCACCACAACAGCAGCGCAAGTGGTTCGTCGCTTTTTGCCTTCGCTCCGCATCATAAAAGTTACGGACCGTCGCTGGATGCTACTGCGCACATGTCTTGGCTCAGCGACACTCTTCATATTAAGCACGTCACCGGAGTGACATCAGAGGCAGCCGCAGCATCGACTATAAAAGGCTGGCGTTCCCCCGGCATCGTCAGTGGGCACTGGAGCAGCAAAGAGGCCACAATGGCTCAAAAACCGCCTCTGCTTGTATCACAGGTCCTGCTTCCGCTCCTGGCCTGTGCTGCGTTCCACACAACAGCAGCGCAAGTGGTTCGTCGCTTTTTGCCTTCGCTCCGCATCATAAAAGTTACGGACCGTCGCTGGATGCTACTGCGCACATGCCTTGGCTCAGCGACACTCTTCATATTAAGCACGTCACCGGAGTGACATCAGAGGCAGCCGCAGCATCGACTATAAAAGGCTGGCGTTCCCCCGGCATCGTCAGTGGGCACTGGAGCAGCAAAGAGGCCACAATGGCTCAAAAACCGCCTCTGCTTGTATCACAGGTCCTGCTTCCGCTCCTGGCCTGTGCTGCGTTCCACCACAACAGCAGCGCAAGTGGTTCGTCGCTTTTTGCCTTCGCTCCGCATCATAAAAGTTACGGACCGTCGCTGGATGCTACTGCGCACATGCCTTGGCTCAGCGACACTCTTCATATTAAGCACGTCACCGGAGTGACATCAGAGGCAGCCGCAGCATCGACTATAAAAGGCTGGCGTTCCCCCGGCATCGTCAGTGGGCACTGGAGCAGCAAAGAGGCCACAATGGCTCAAAAACCGCCTCTGCTTGTATCACAGGTCCTGCTTCCGCTCCTGGCCTGTGCTGCGTTCCACCACAACAGCAGCGCAAGTGGTTCGTCGCTTTTTGCCTTCGCTCCGCATCATAAAAGTTACGGACCATCGCTGGATGCTACTGCGCACATGCCTTGGCTCAGCGACACTCTTCATATTAAGCACGTCACCGGAGTGACATCAGAGGCAGCCGCAGCATCGACTATAAAAGGCTGGCGTTCCCCCGGCATCGTCAGTGGGCACTGGAGCAGCAAAGAGGCCACAATGGCTCAAAAACCGCCTCTGCTTGTATCACAGGTCCTGCTTCCGCTCCTGGCCTGTGCTGCGTTCCACCACAACAGCAGCGCAAGTGGTTCGTCGCTTTTTGCCTTCGCTCCGCATCATAAAAGTTACGGACCGTCGCTGGATGCTACTGCGCACATGCCTTGGCTCAGCGACACTCTTCATATTAAGCACGTCACCGGAGTGACATCAGAGGCAGCCGCAGCATCGACTATAAAAGGCTGGCGTTCCCCCGGCATCGTCAGTGGGCACTGGAGCAGCAAAGAGGCCACAATGGCTCAAAAACCGCCTCTGCTTGTATCACAGGTCCTGCTTCCGCTCCTGGCCTGTGCTGCGTTCCACCACAACAGCAGCGCAAGTGGTTCGTCGCTTTTTGCCTTCGCTCCGCATCATAAAAGTTACGGACCGTCGCTGGATGCTACTGCGCACATGCCTTGGCTCAGCGACACTCTTCATATTAAGCACGTCACCGGAGTGACATCAGAGGCAGCCGCAGCATCGACTATAAAAGGCTGGCGTTCCCCCGGCATCGTCAGTGGGCACTGGAGCAGCAAAGAGGCCACAATGGCTCAAAAACCGCCTCTGCTTGTATCACAGGTCCTGCTTCCGCTCCTGGCCTGTGCTGCGTTCCACCACAACAGCAGCGCAAGTGGTTCGTCGCTTTTTGCCTTCGCTCCGCATCATAAAAGTTACGGACCGTCGCTGGATGCTACTGCGCACATGCCTTGGCTCAGCGACACTCTTCATATTAAGCACGTCACCGGAGTGACATCAGAGGCAGCCGCAGCATCGACTATAAATGGCTGGCGTTCCCCCGGCATCGTCAGTGGGCACTGGAGCAGCAAAGAGGCCACAATAGCTCAAAACCCGCCTCTGCTTTTATCACAGGTCCTGCTACCGCTCCTGGCCTGTGCTGCATTCCACCACAACAGCAGCGCAAGTGGTTCGTCGCTTTTTGCCTTCACTCCGCATCATAAAAGTTACGGACCGTCGCTGGATGCTACTGCGCACATGCCTTGGCTCAGCGACACTCTTCATATTAAGCACGTCACCGGAGTGACATCAGAGGCAGCCGCAGCATCGACTATAAAAGGCTGGCGTTCCCCCGGCATCGTCAGTGGGCACTGGAGCAGCAAAGAGGCCACAATGGCTCAAAAACCGCCTCTGCTTGTATCACAGGTCCTGCTTCCGCTCCTGGCCTGTGCTGCGTTCCACCACAACAGCAGCGCAAGTGGTTCGTCGCTTTTGCCTTCGCTCCGCATCATAAAAGTTACGGACCGTCGCTGGATGCTACTGCGCACATGCCTTGGCTCAGCGACACTCTTCATATTAAGCACGTCACCGGAGTGACATCAGAGGCAGCCGCAGCATCGACTATAAAAGGCTGGCGTTCCCCCGGCATCGTCAGTGGGCACTGGAGCAGCAAAGAGGCCACAATGGCTCAAAAACCGCCTCTGCTTGTATCACAGGTCCTGCTTCCGCTCCTGGCCTGTGCTGCGTTCCACCACAACAGCAGCGCAAGTGGTTCGTCGCTTTTTGCCTTCGCTCCGCATCATAAAAGTTACGGACCGTCGCTGGATGCTACTGCGCACATGCCTTGGCTCAGCGACACTCTTCATATTAAGCACGTCACCGGAGTGACATCAGAGGCAGCCGCAGCATCGACTATAAAAGGCTGGCGTTCCCCCGGCATCGTCAGTGGGCACTGGAGCAGCAAAGAGGCCACAATGGCTCAAAAACCGCCTCTGCTTGTATCACAGGTCCTGCTTCCGCTCCTGGCCTGTGCTGCGTTCCACACAACAGCAGCGCAAGTGGTTCGTCGCTTTTTGCCTTCGCTCCGCATCATAAAAGTTACGGACCGTCGCTGGATGCTACTGCGCACATGCCTTGGCTCAGCGACACTCTTCATATTAAGCACGTCACCGGAGTGACATCAGAGGCAGCCGCAGCATCGACTATAAAAGGCTGGCGTTCCCCCGGCATCGTCAGTGGGCACTGGAGCAGCAAAGAGGCCACAATGGCTCAAAAACCGCCTCTGCTTGTATCACAGGTCCTGCTTCCGCTCCTGGCCTGTGCTGCGTTCCACACAACAGCAGCGCAAGTGGTTCGTCGCTTTTTGCCTTCGCTCCGCATCATAAAAGTTACGGACCGTCGCTGGATGCTACTGCGCACATGCCTTGGCTCAGCGACACTCTTCATATTAAGCACGTCACCGGAGTGACATCAGAGGCAGCCGCAGCATCGACTATAAAAGGCTGGCGTTCCCCCGGCATCGTCAGTGGGCACTGGAGCAGCAAAGAGGCCACAATGGCTCAAAAACCGCCTCTGCTTGTATCACAGGTCCTGCTTCCGCTCCTGGCCTGTGCTGCGTTCCACCACAACAGCAGCGCAAGTGGTTCGTCGCTTTTTGCCTTCGCTCCGCATCATAAAAGTTACGGACCGTCGCTGGATGCTACTGCGCACATGCCTTGGCTCAGCGACACTCTTCATATTAAGCACGTCACCGGAGTGACATCAGAGGCAGCCGCAGCATCGACTATAAATGGCTGGCGTTCCCCCGGCATCGTCAGTGGGCACTGGAGCAGCAAAGAGGCCACAATGGCTCAAAAACCGCCTCTGCTTGTATCACAGGTCCTGCTTCCGCTCCTGGCCTGTGCTGCGTTCCACCACAACAGCAGCGCAAGTGGTTCGTCGCTTTTTGCCTTCGCTCCGCATCATAAAAGTTACGGACCGTCGCTGGATGCTACTGCGCACATGTCCTTGGCTCAGCGACACTCTTCATATTAAGCACGTCACCGGAGTGACATCAGAGGCAGCCGCAGCATCGACTATAAAAGGCTGGCGTTCCCCCGGCATCGTCAGTGGGCACTGGAGCAGCAAAGAGGCCACAATGGCTCAAAAACCGCCTCTGCTTGTATCACAGGTCCTGCTTCCGCTCCTGGCCTGTGCTGCGTTCCACCACAACAGCAGCGCAAGTGGTTCGTCGCTTTTTGCCTTCGCTCCGCATCATAAAAGTTACGGACCGTCGCTGGATGCTACTGCGCACATGTCTTGGCTCAGCGACACTCTTCATATTAAGCACGTCACCGGAGTGACATCAGAGGCAGCCGCAGCATCGACTATAAAAGGCTGGCGTTCCCCCGGCATCGTCAGTGGGCACTGGAGCAGCAAAGAGGCCACAATGGCTCAAAAACCGCCTCTGCTTGTATCACAGGTCCTGCTTCCGCTCCTGGCCTGTGCTGCGTTCCACCACAACAGCAGCGCAAGTGGTTCGTCGCTTTTTGCCTTCGCTCCGCATCATAAAAGTTACGGACCGTCGCTGGATGCTACTGCGCACATGTCCTTGGCTCAGCGACACTCTTCATATTAAGCACGTCACCGGAGTGACATCAGAGGCAGCCGCAGCATCGACTATAAAAGGCTGGCGTTCCCCCGGCATCGTCAGTGGGCACTGGAGCAGCAAAGAGGCCACAATGGCTCAAAAACCGCCTCTGCTTGTATCACAGGTCCTGCTTCCGCTCCTGGCCTGTGCTGCGTTCCACCACAACAGCAGCGCAAGTGGTTCGTCGCTTTTTGCCTTCGCTCCGCATCATAAAAGTTACGGACCGTCGCTGGATGCTACTGCGCACATGCCTTGGCTCAGCGACACTCTTCATATTAAGCACGTCACCGGAGTGACATCAGAGGCAGCCGCAGCATCGACTATAAAAGGCTGGCGTTCCCCCGGCATCGTCAGTGGGCACTGGAGCAGCAAAGAGGCCACAATGGCTCAAAAACCGCCTCTGCTTGTATCACAGGTCCTGCTTCCGCTCCTGGCCTGTGCTGCGTTCCACCACAACAGCAGCGCAAGTGGTTCGTCGCTTTTTGCCTTCGCTCCGCATCATAAAAGTTACGGACCGTCGCTGGATGCTACTGCGCACATGTCTTGGCTCAGCGACACTCTTCATATTAAGCACGTCACCGGAGTGACATCAGAGGCAGCCGCAGCATCGACTATAAAAGGCTGGCGTTCCCCCGGCATCGTCAGTGGGCACTGGAGCAGCAAAGAGGCCACAATGGCTCAAAAACCGCCTCTGCTTGTATCACAGGTCCTGCTTCCGCTCCTGGCCTGTGCTGCGTTCCACCACAACAGCAGCGCAAGTGGTTCGTCGCTTTTTGCCTTCGCTCCGCATCATAAAAGTTACGGACCGTCGCTGGATGCTACTGCGCACATGCCTTGGCTCAGCGACACTCTTCATATTAAGCACGTCACCGGAGTGACATCAGAGGCAGCCGCAGCATCGACTATAAAAGGCTGGCGTTCCCCCGGCATCGTCAGTGGGCACTGGAGCAGCAAAGAGGCCACAATGGCTCAAAAACCGCCTCTGCTTGTATCACAGGTCCTGCTTCCGCTCCTGGCCTGTGCTGCGTTCCACCACAACAGCAGCGCAAGTGGTTCGTCGCTTTTTGCCTTCGCTCCGCATCATAAAAGTTACGGACCGTCGCTGGATGCTACTGCGCACATGCCTTGGCTCAGCGACACTCTTCATATTAAGCACGTCACCGGAGTGACATCAGAGGCAGCCGCAGCATCGACTATAAAAGGCTGGCGTTCCCCCGGCATCGTCAGTGGGCACTGGAGCAGCAAAGAGGCCACAATGGCTCAAAAACCGCCTCTGCTTGTATCACAGGTCCTGCTTCCGCTCCTGGCCTGTGCTGCGTTCCACCACAACAGCAGCGCAAGTGGTTCGTCGCTTTTTGCCTTCGCTCCGCATCATAAAAGTTACGGACCGTCGCTGGATGCTACTGCGCACATGTCCTTGGCTCAGCGACACTCTTCATATTAAGCACGTCACCGGAGTGACATCAGAGGCAGCCGCAGCATCGACTATAAAAGGCTGGCGTTCCCCCGGCATCGTCAGTGGGCACTGGAGCAGCAAAGAGGCCACAATGGCTCAAAAACCGCCTCTGCTTGTATCACAGGTCCTGCTTCCGCTCCTGGCCTGTGCTGCGTTCCACCACAACAGCAGCGCAAGTGGTTCGTCGCTTTTTGCCTTCGCTCCGCATCATAAAAGTTACGGACCGTCGCTGGATGCTACTGCGCACATGCCTTGGCTCAGCGACACTCTTCATATTAAGCACGTCACCGGAGTGACATCAGAGGCAGCCGCAGCATCGACTATAAAAGGCTGGCGTTCCCCCGGCATCGTCAGTGGGCACTGGAGCAGCAAAGAGGCCACAATGGCTCAAAAACCGCCTCTGCTTGTATCACAGGTCCTGCTTCCGCTCCTGGCCTGTGCTGCGTTCCACCACAACAGCAGCGCAAGTGGTTCGTCGCTTTTTGCCTTCGCTCCGCATCATAAAAGTTACGGACCGTCGCTGGATGCTACTGCGCACATGCCTTGGCTCAGCGACACTCTTCATATTAAGCACGTCACCGGAGTGACATCAGAGGCAGCCACAGCATCGACTATAAAAGGCTGGCGTTCCCCCGGCATCGTCAGTGGGCACTGGAGCAGCAAAGAGGCCACAATGGCTCAAAACCGCCTCTGCTTGTATCACAGGTCCTGCTTCCGCTCCTGGCCTGTGCTGCGTTCCATCACAACAGCAGCGCAAGTGGTTCGTCGCTTTTCGCCTTCGCTCCGCATCATAAAAGTTACGCACCGTTGCTGGATGCTACTGCGCACATGCCTTGGCTCAGCGACACTCTTCATATTAAGCACGTCACCGGAGTGACATCAGAGGCAGCCGCAGCATCGACTATAAAAGGCTGGCGTTCCCCCGGCATCGTCAGTGGGCACTGGAGCAGCAAAGAGGCCACAATGGCTCAAAAACCGCCTCTGCTTGTATCACAGGTCCTGCTTCCGCTCCTGGCCTGTGCTGCGTTCCATCACAACAGCAGCGCAAGTGGTTCGTCGCTTTTTCGCCTTCGCTCCGCATCATAAAAGTTACGCACCGTTGCTGGATGCTACTGCGCACATGCCTTGGCTCAGCGACACTCTTCATATTAAGCACGTCACCGGAGTGACATCAGAGGCAGCCGCAGCATCGACTATAAAAGGCTGGCGTTCCCCCGGCATCGTCAGTGGGCACTGGAGCAGCAAAGAGGCCACAATGGCTCAAAAACCGCCTCTGCTTGTATCACAGGTCCTGCTTCCGCTCCTGGCCTGTGCTGCGTTCCACCACAACAGCAGCGCAAGTGGTTCGTCGCTTTTTGCCTTCGCTCCGCATCATAAAAGTTACGCACCGTCGCTGGATGCTACGGCACACATGCCTTGGCTCAGCGACACTCTTCATATTAAGCACGTCACCGGAGTGACATCAGAGGCAGCCGCAGCATCGACTATAAAAGGCTGGCGTTCCCCCGGCATCGTCAGTGGGCACTGGAGCAGCAAAGAGGCCACAATGGCTCAAAAACCGCCTCTGCTTGTATCACAGGTCCTGCTTCCGCTCCTGGCCTGTGCTGCGTTCCACCACAACAGCAGCGCAAGTGGTTCGTCGCTTTTTGCCTTCGCTCCGCATCATAAAAGTTACGGACCGTCGCTGGATGCTACTGCGCACATGCCTTGGCTCAGCGACACTCTTCATATTAAGCACGTCACCGGAGTGACATCAGAGGCAGCCGCAGCATCGACTATAAAAGGCTGGCGTTCCCCCGGCATCGTCAGTGGGCACTGGAGCAACAAATCGGCCACAATGGCTCAAAAACCGCCTCTGCTTGTATCACAGGTCCTGCTTCCGCTCCTGGCCTGTGCTGCGTTCCACCACAACAGCAGCGCAAGTGGTTCGTCGCTTTTTGCCTTCGCTCCGCATCATAAAAGTTACGGACCGTCGCTGGATGCTACTGCGCACATGTCTTGGCTCAGCGACACTCTTCATATTAAGCACGTCACCGGAGTGACATCAGAGGCAGCCGCAGCATCGACTATAAAAGGCTGGCGTTCCCCCGGCATCGTCAGTGGGCACTGGAGCAGCAAAGAGGCCACAATGGCTCAAAAACCGCCTCTGCTTGTATCACAGGTCCTGCTTCCGCTCCTGGCCTGTGCTGCGTTCCACCACAACAGCAGCGCAAGTGGTTCGTCGCTTTTTGCCTTCGCTCCGCATCATAAAAGTTACGGACCGTCGCTGGATGCTACTGCGCACATGTCCTTGGCTCAGCGACACTCTTCATATTAAGCACGTCACCGGAGTGACATCAGAGGCAGCCGCAGCATCGACTATAAAAGGCTGGCGTTCCCCCGGCATCGTCAGTGGGCACTGGAGCAGCAAAGAGGCCACAATAGCTAAAAAACCGCCTCTGCTTGTATCACAGGTCCTGCTTCCGCTCCTGGCCTGTGCTGCGTTCCACCACAACAGCAGCGCAAGTGGTTCGTCGCTTTTTGCCTTCGCTCCGCATCATAAAAGTTACGGACCGTCGCTGGATGCTACTGCGCACATGCCTTGGCTCAGCGACACTCTTCATATTAAGCACGTCACCGGAGTGACATCAGAGGCAGCCGCAGCATCGACTATAAAAGGCTGGCGTTCCCCCGGCATCGTCAGTGGGCACTGGAGCAGCAAAGAGGCCACAATGGCTCAAAAACCGCCTCTGCTTGTATCACAGGTCCTGCTTCCGCTCCTGGCCTGTGCTGCGTTCCACCACAACAGCAGCGCAAGTGGTTCGTCGCTTTTTGCCTTCGCTCCGCATCATCAAAGTTACGAACCGTCGCTGGATGCTACTGCGCACATGCCTTGGCTCAGCGACACTCTTCATATCAAGCACGTCACCGGAGTGACATCAGAGGCAGCCGCAGCATCGACTATAAAAGGCTGGCGTTCCCCCGGCATCGTCAGTGGGCACTGGAGCAGCAAAGAGGCCACAATGGCTCAAAAACCGCCTCTGCTTGTATCACAGGTCCTGCTTCCGCTCCTGGCCTGTGCTGCGTTCCACCACAACAGCAGCGCAAGTGGTTCGTCGCTTTTTGCCTTCGCTCCGCATCATAAAAGTTACGGACCGTCGCTGGATGCTACTGCGCACATGTCTTGGCTCAGCGACACTCTTCATATTAAGCACGTCACCGGAGTGACATCAGAGGCAGCCGCAGCATCGACTATAAAAGGCTGGCGTTCCCCCGGCATCGTCAGTGGGCACTGGAGCAGCAAAGAGGCCACAATGGCTCAAAAACCGCCTCTGCTTGTATCACAGGTCCTGCTTCCGCTCCTGGCCTGTGCTGCGTTCCACCACAACAGCAGCGCAAGTGGTTCGTCGCTTTTGCCTTCGCTCCGCATCATAAAAGTTACGGACCGTCGCTGGATGCTACTTCGCCTTGGCTCAGCGACACTCTTCATATTAAGCACGTCACCGGAGTGACATCAGAGGCAGCCGCAGCATCGACTATAAAAGGCTGGCGTTCCCCCGGCATCGTCAGTGGGCACTGGAGCAGCAAAGAGGCCACAATGGCTCAAAAACCGCCTCTGCTTGTATCACAGGTCCTGCTTCCGCTCCTGGCCTGTGCTGCGTTCCACCACAACAGCAGCGCAAGTGGTTCGTCGCTTTTTGCCTTCGCTCCGCATCATAAAAGTTACGGACCGTCGCTGGATGCTACTGCGCACATGTCCTTGGCTCAGCGACACTCTTCATATTAAGCACGTCACCGGAGTGACATCAGAGGCAGCCGCAGCATCGACTATAAAAGGCTGGCGTTCCCCCGGCATCGTCAGTGGGCACTGGAGCAGCAAAGAGGCCACAATGGCTCAAAAACCGCCTCTGCTTGTATCACAGGTCCTGCTTCCGCTCCTGGCCTGTGCTGCGTTCCACCACAACAGCAGCGCAAGTGGTTCGTCGCTTTTTGCCTTCGCTCCGCATCATAAAAGTTACGGACCGTCGCTGGATGCTACTGCGCACATGTCCTTGGCTCAGCGACACTCTTCATATTAAGCACGTCACCGGAGTGACATCAGAGGCAGCCGCAGCATCGACTATAAAAGGCTGGCGTTCCCCCGGCATCGTCAGTGGGCACTGGAGCAGCAAAGAGGCCACAATGGCTCAAAAACCGCCTCTGCTTGTATCACAGGTCCTGCTTCCGCTCCTGGCCTGTGCTGCGTTCCACCACAACAGCAGCGCAAGTGGTTCGTCGCTTTTTGCCTTCGCTCCGCATCATAAAAGTTACGGACCGTCGCTGGATGCTACTGCGCACATGCCTTGGCTCAGCGACACTCTTCATATTAAGCACGTCACCGGAGTGACATCAGAGGCAGCCGCAGCATCGACTATAAAAGGCTGGCGTTCCCCCGGCATCGTCAGTGGGCACTGGAGCAGCAAAGAGGCCACAATGGCTCAAAAACCGCCTCTGCTTGTATCACAGGTCCTGCTTCCGCTCCTGGCCTGTGCTGCGTTCCACCACAACAGCAGCGCAAGTGGTTCGTCGCTTTTTCGCCTTCGCTCCGCATCATAAAAGTTAGGGACCATGCTGGATGCTACTGCGAACATGTCTAGGCTCAGCGACACTCTTCATATTAAGCACGTCACCGGAGTGACATCAGAGGCAGCCGCAGCATCGACTATAAAAGGCTGGCGTTCCCCCGGCATCGTCAGTGGGCACTGGAGCAGCAAAGAGGCCACAATGGCTCAAAAACCGCCTCTGCTTGTATCACAGGTCCTGCTTCCGCTCTAGGCCTGTGCTGCGTTCCAACACAACAGCAGCGCAAGTGGTTCGTCGCTTTTTGCCTTCGCTCCGCATCATAAAAGTTACGAACCGTCGCTGGATGCTACTGCGCACATGTTGCTCAGCGACATTCATATTCAGACGACCGGAGTACATAGAGGCAGCCGCAGATGCTATAAAAGGCTGGCGTCCCCCGCATCGTCAGGGCATGGAGCAGCAAAGGGCCACAAAGGCTAAAACCGCCTCTGCTTGGATCACGGTCCTGCCCTCCTGTCAAAGAAAGGCAAACCCGGGGTTTCTCAGGCACAACCAAATTTTAGCGCAGTTGTATTAGTGGGCGAATTTTTGGCTGCGGCATGCAAAATGTCCAGTAAAATTCGCTGTTCGCTGGTTGCTGGCCCACATGCCCGTGCGGACCTTTACTTTAAGGTGGAGTAACATAAGTTACGCAACAGACTAAAAATCTTCCCAAGGTCATGAAGTCAGTAAGCACTGCGACGCCAGGCAAAAGTCCCAATGCCAAAGGCCGCAAAAACCCCCCTTAAAAAAAACATTTTTAGGAAAAGAAGTAGGGGAAACGAAATTTTTTTTTTCGTCCCTGTTGGGTTTTAAAAGGGAAAATTTGTTTTCGCCCCTTTTAAAAGGGAAACGAAAACCTTTTGGGCCACCCTTAAAAGGGGGCCTTTTTTTTTGCCAAAAAAAAAAATACCCGGGCCCATTTTAAAAAGGCCCGCTAAACCCAAATCCAAAAAAGTCCCCAAAGAAAAAGGCCCCCCCAAAACCCCAAAAAAGTTTTGGGAGGGTTTTTCCCCCCTTTTTCGTTAAAAAAATGCCGGGTTTTTTGGAAAAATTTTTGGGGGATCACCAAAATTTTTTCGCCCAAAAAAAAACCTTTCCCAGTCCAAAAAAATTTAAGGTTTGGGGGCCCGCAAAATTTTTTTTTGGGGGAGGGAAAAAAACTTTAGTCTGGACTGTTGCTATCGGACTAGACTGACAGTCGTTGAAAAGAAACTGCAAGCTTTAGAAGAGATCGAGGTTGATGTGCACACTACAATTGACGACCTTAAAAACAAAATCATTTTCTTCAGTCTCGAGTTGATGAACTTGAAGATAGGGCTAGGAGCGATAACCTTATTTTTCATGGTTTGCCGGATGAAAAAGAAACTTGGGATCAAACAAGAGAAAATTCTTGGCTTGTTCTCATCTTGCCTTCAGGGCGAGATATGTGGCATTGAACGTGCGCATCGTCTTGGACAGTTTCCACCTTCAGGATGCCGTCCAATAATATTTAGGTTTTTAAGCTTTGAAACAAAACAAAAAATTCTTCACGAAAAGAATAATCTGAAAGGGCGCGATGTCAACGTTACCGAAGACTTCTCGCCTGCAACACGCCTAGTTCGCAAAAAACTAGTCCAATTTGCCAAATCGCCGCCCAACTGTCCATCCTTCAAACTAAAGCAAATTACTTAGATGGATAGTTGATTACTTAGATGGATTCGATGAGGGATCGCTAGAACGCAACAGGGCGTTATTTAAGAACAAGATCATTGAATTAACGGATCGCTTCATACTTACTCGGGAAACATTGTGTAATTCGAACGCCCCCTGGTATAATCAAATATTAGGCGCTTATGAAACCGAAAGAAGCGGTTGCACAGTCTCCCAAGACATCTCACAGTATTTATAGGTGGTCCTTGTACCGCTCAGCAGTCAGTGATTATATTACAGCGGTCAAAAGTGCAAAGCAAAACTTGTTGACAAATACAATGCCTAGCTTTTTGCAAAATCACCCCAGGAAATTTTGGCGCGTCGTCACCCCTACGGAAAGATTCTCGAATTACCCTAATTTACGCAACGGCGAACCAATGCTCGAGTAATGAGTGGCTAGCCCACGAACGAAGTATTTTCTGACGCTTTCTCCTCCAGTTACACCTCTTCTTTACCCAACTTTAACGGTCGGGCCTATGTACAAATGTACCCTCTGGCAAATTGACCCAATATAATAATTAAGATTATTGACCTCACTTAAATCTAGCTCTTCCGCTGGCGTTGATGGTATTAATTCCAAATTCCATAAAATTACCAAACACAACTGTTCTATTATCCTAGCTAAACTTTTTCAGCAATCACTAGAACAAAGTAATATCCCTGATGATTGGTAAACAGGCAAAGTGGTACCTGTCTTTCAATCTGAAGAAAAACAGTCCCCTTTCAACTACAGGCCAATATCTATCACTAGCATACCCTGTAAAATCTTTGAACATATAATTTATTCTCCTGTTGCCAACTTTCTTGAATGTAATTCATTTCTGATCCCGCACAGCACGGCTTTCAAAAGTCTTTTTCTTGCGAAACCCAGTTAATTTCATTTACAAACAAGCTTCACTCTATCCTTGACAACCGTTCCTTTGCCGACAGCATTTTTTTTTATTTCGCAAAAGCGTTTGATAAAGTACCGCACCCGTTACTTCATCACAAACTGAGAAATTTAGGTCTCGCCACCGGCATAATCAATTAGATCGATTGTTTCCTCGTGCATCGCCAGCAATTTGTCACAGCCAATGACACAATTTCATCTTTAAGCCCGGTTCTTTCAGTTGTACCCCAGGGCAAAGTTCTGGGTCCACTACTTGTTCTCATCTACATCAATGATTTGCCTGAGTATGTTTCATCATCAGTGCATTTATTCGCTGACGATTGTGTCATTTTTATGAAGATTGATAACGATATTGACATATGCACACTCCAGTCCGACATCAATTCCATATCCATTGGTGCAGTACATGGCAGATGACATTAAATACTAATAAGTTCAAATCAATGCGAATTTTCAGTATCGCTACTAACCCGCATCCCAATTTACTTAACGGGAAAATCCTCGAAGCTGTTACTTCATATAAATACTTGAGCGTTCATATCACTGCTGACCTATCTTGGAATCTTCATATTGAATATATCACCAATAAAGCCAATGGAATGCTTGGCTATGTAAGACGTAATTTTTATTCCACTCCTTCTTCCGTAAAACTGCTCCTTTTCCAATCCCTTGTCCGTTCACAACTTGACTATGCTTCATCTATATGGGACCAATCTACCGAAGTACTGATTAACCAGCTAGAAATGTTTAAGAATAATGCCGCACGATTTATTCTTTCTAGATACCAGCGAGTAGCCAGTGCGTCCAGACTGAAAACTAACTTGAATCTCCCATCTCTGACGTCACGACGCAAACTTGCACGTTTGTGCCTATTGCATAAAATATATTCACACAGCATGCTTCACAACGCAATACTTAGCCCCCCTTCATACGTATCTTCTCTCTCGTTTAGACCACGCTCACAAAGTTGGCATTCCTACTTGCAACACCAAATCATTTTTACACTCTTTCATTCGAAGTACCTCTAGGGACTGGAATCATCTTCCTTCTGATGTCGCTACGATTAACAATCCGGACTTGTTTCCTTCCGCTGTGGGCAACGTCATCACCAAGATTTTTCTAGTGTTTATAGCGATGCAGTGGTTCCTGCCAATCCCACTTGTCCTGCTGTTGTGTTTTTATTGTTTTTTTTTAGTTTTGCCAGGAACTTCAAAAGTGACACGAAATGGCGGCTGGCCTCTTGAATTACTCCTTACAACATGTATACCTTAGCCGCATTTCTCACGTTGTAAAAGAATGATCACAAGCTTATTTAGTGTTTTACGTTTTGTTTTAGAGGTGATATGTACTCGTAATGTTGTTCGTTGTACTGCATTTTTCTTATTTCTTGTTATGTATTAACCCACTCCCCTCTTCAATGCAATTGCCGTGAGGGTATTCCAGATAAATAAATAAATAAAAATAATTCAATGCCACAATCCACAATTTTTATATTCAGATTCCTTCAGTGTTGTGCGGGCATTGTCGTCAACAAAGCCTTCCAAAAACCATGTTGTAAATCTGATAGTGAAGGGTATTATGTCTGTGTGGGTCTACAAGTTTGGGCTGGTCTTTTGCTGGGTCCCTGGCCACTGTGGTATAGCCGGGAACAAAGCAGTGGATCGAACGGCTGCTGCTGCTACACTCTTGAATACAGTAGACATAACCACATTAACCGACACCGAAGTGAAACCCCACATCAGACAACAACTTCGCAAGACATGGCAAACACACTGGAGTGAACCGACAGACACAAGTTACACGTAATAAAACCTCACTCGGGACCATACACCACCGACACACGCAATAGACACACTGAAGTCGACCTTGGCTAGATAACGGATAGGGCAAACACATGCAACGCACTCGCACTTTCTCACTGGATCTCCAAGACCTCTGTACAGCAGGTGCGGAAAGGCCCTATCCGTGATCCACATCCCCATACAATGTTAGGCACTCGACATTTCACGACGCAAAAACTTCCCACAACTACAGACACGACGTAATCCACCACACCCGTCATACTTCTTAGGAGACGATGCCACAGTTTCTGTTCAGTGCACCTTTAGGTTCCTATCAGAAGTTCACTTCTTACAACTCATCTCATACCACCCATAGTTTTACCCCTGGTCCTATACACCAGCCACCTTATTTATCTTTTAACCACTCTTGTTCTTCACCTTGGCCCTTTACACCAGCCGTGCTCATAGTCTTTAACTGTTTTACCCGTGTTCCGTTTTCATCAAATAACTTTGTGTTTGGGGCTCTTTTCTCTTGTCGGCCTTGCGCCATTAAACTCAAACCATCATCATCAACCTCTGAAATATTTAACACAACGATTTGCTTGGGAAGCCATGGGTATGCAGCAGTGACAGTGGTAGCTCAAAACCCATTCTGTATTTTTACCCAGGTTATTTTTTATTGTCTTCATTCAACACGGTCTAACAATATATACTGGCCGCTCTTCTATTGCCCACATGTTTTGATGCCTACTCTTTGTGAATGAGTTTATGTCGCGAAAGGGCTCCATAGGAGGTGACATTGAACGAATCACGGTCCCCCAAAACTTCATCTCAATGCACAGAATAACAAAGCCCTTTCCGCAATCACGAGCCTAATACCGAACCTCGCCTGGCGGCATGATAACCTTCTGGAAGCTATTGAAGAGGTAAAAATTAATGAGAAAGTGTCACACCTAACAAGGTGTCTAGGAAATCTTTAAGCAAAGGTAAACGTTTTTGATAACTTAGGCGACGAATCACGTTTAGACGATTTGGTTTCTTCAGCTGTTCGTAGTAGGAATGCTGCCGTTTGCGCTCTACTGGACGACTACGAAGATCGGTAGGGAAGAGATAACTTATTTTTCTACGGGATTACTGATGCGGACGCTGAAACATGGTCAGAGAACGAGAATAAGGTTACAGGAATTCTTCTAAGTTCCTTCACATGCAGGTATCAGACGAAGCGATATCTCGAGCCCACAGGCTAGGATCAGTTTTAACGCACAACTACCGAAAGGTGTCGTACGTTTTGCATCTTTCAAAATTAGGCAATTTTTGTTCCCAAACATTAGAGTTCACAATAAAAACGAAAGCGAATCTAACACAGGCCCTTTTGGTTGGCCTGTCAAAGCATGCTTGCCGCAAAAAACAAAAACACGACACACTGCGAAGCATGATTGTTCATTTCTGCTTTGTAATGTAAGAAGCGTGATGGGCAAGCAAAACGCTGCCATCTCTGGTTGACACACATTCTGCAGACATTGTCGCAGTAACACAGGCGTGGCTATCTGCGAAAGTTCACAACTGTTAAAGTATAACTTGTGAGAAATAATATAACTTCTATTGCTGCGACCATGCATCGCGTTCCGGAGGTGGTGTCGTTATAATCATTGCAGGCGAACTAGCTTTCGGGCACATAACCCTCGCTTGCTCTTTAGAATTAGTTTGTGTTAGAATTTTTTTACTCAATCAGGATGTCATCATTTGTGCCTGCTACCGCCCCCTCAACGTTCCTATTGCGTTTTCATCAGATTGTTAGGGTCTTAACAAACTGCATGTTAGGTTTCCTACATTGCATACCATTCTTTGAGGTGACTCCAATTTCCCCTACATCAAATGCAGCTTGCGTTGTACGTCGCCTTGGTCCTGTATTTCTGAATTCGCCTCTTTTGTTAACTTTTGCTGAGTTTAATCTCACCCAGATGGTGAATATCGCGACGCGCAACATTACTAGTTCCATTATATTACATTTAGTGTTTTCGACTAACTTAGGTCTCATAGAGTCCCTCTGCGTATTGCCAGCTGTCAGACACAAATCTGCCCTTTCCTTCGGTGTAGCGAACACAGCGTACAACATCAGCAAGACGACAAAACTACTCAGAGACTCGGAAGGGGTGACTACGAGTCAATAATTACCGAACGTGAATGGATTTATGAGGGCTTTCTTGGTTTTTTCTACAAACGCTCAGTAAACAAAAATTGACTATGTTTCAAAGCTAAAATCGTCAAATTAAGGAACCGCGTCATTCCACTCTATAAAATAAACGACAATACTCAGTCTACCTTGTTCACACCTACTTTAGGAAGACAGCGCAACAAGAAATAGCGTATCTTTCGGAAACCAAAACTATGAACTAACACCACCGAACGATGAGAAGCATATCGCGGTGTTGCAGATGTGCACGCAGACGCCGTCTCACTTGCCAAGAAGTCACGCTGTGAGCAGATGTTACCTTTTGTGTTAGCGAGCAGTCCTCGTAGATTCTGACAGGTAATCAGTAGATCCAAAAACTATATTGATCTAGCCTCTCAAAGTGATTACCTTATTACAATTGAAAGCTGCTCCTTTGCTGTTAGCCCTGTATTTTTGCTGCCTTTCGTTACATGACGCCTACCTCAATTCATAATTTTCCTCTTTTTCAAGTATGATGGAATGGAACCAGTGTACATTGATTGGTCGTGAATAAACAAATAATTAAAGACATGAAACTTCCTTATCTCACGGTGAGAATAGAATTAGGTCCAAGGTAAAAAAATACTGACATTTTTACGTCCAATACAGTGTCCAGAATAGTCTCCCTGTCTTTAGAATTCTGTGTTCTCCCCATCGATTGGAAACTGGGGAAGGTAGTTCTTGCATTACATATGTATGAACGCAAGTGACTATCATGATTATAAGCCCATGTCTATAACTAGTGTGCCACGTAAACTGTTAAAACACGTCATTTATTCAAGCAGTGTCGCTTTTCTTGCAAACTATTTCTTTTGTTACAAACTTTGAACGTCGACTTAGAAAAGGTTACCCTTGTGAATCCTAGCTGATATGTTTTACTAACGATTTGCTTTCGGCTGTTGATCGTGGTTTGTGTATTGATTGTGTATTCATAGACTTCTCTAAAGCGTTTGATACTGTATTTCATATTTCGCTATTACCTCAGTTCAGGAAACTAAACCTTGACTCTAACATCCTAAGTAGGGCTTATTTCTTTTTAGTTAAAGCGCAAACAATATGTAACTATCAGTGAGACCTTTCTCTAACTCCTGTTTCTTCCGGGGTTCCACAGGGATAAGTTTTGGGCTCTGCTTTTCGTAATTTTTTAAATCACGTACCTGGTAACTTATCGTGATTCATTACGTTATTCGCGGATGATTGTGTAATTTACCATGAAATTTTGTGCAGTGATGACCCTGATGCCCTGCAAACTGACCTGGATAGCATTGCTTTGTGGTGCAATGCCTAGTTATTCAAACTTAGCCTATCTAAATTCTTATCGGTGGGTATCACTGCTAATCCATCAAAAGCAACCACGTGGTGCATACATAAGCACTTACCACCAAACCACGTTTCTTCTTACAAGTACCTCGCCGTTTTTATCTCTAATAACATTTCGTAGCAGTAACACGCAATAACATGCATAACATGCAATGCTAAAAGCACTGTTGGCTATTTACGTCGAAATTTTTGCCTTGGTACGCTAAACCTAAACGTTCTTCTCCACAAAACATAATTTCAGCTAAAACTTGAATAGGCATGATCATTACGGGATGCTCCCACTAAAGTGCTCATAGATAACATTGAATCCATTCAGAATCGCTCTGCACGTCTTATAATGTATTATTTTTTGGCGACTGGCAGCGTCACGTCAATGAAAGCGAATCTCAAGGTGCTTCACCTTTCTCTACGACGCAAAAATTCACCTCTGTGTCTGTTTCATAAGATCTATCATTCCAACATATACCTCTCCAATTCATTGTTTTTGCCCCAACCTACATATAATCACGCCCTGATCACTAATACAAAGTTGCCATTCCTTGCAATCATTACAACCAACACTTTACTTTTGCCCCCCCTAATTCCCGTGACTGAAACTACCTTCCCGCATTCATCGCAACAATCACACACCCAAATGCCTTCAAAATAATTAGTTATAACAATGAATTGCAAATTATTGTAACATCGTCATTTTGCTGTATCTTCTCTTTTCTTTGTGTTAGCCTACTCCTCTATTTATGCCCAGTGCCTTGAGAGTAAATAATCAAAATGAAAAAAAAAAACAAATGAAAATTGCTTCGAGTGATGGTAACCTATAGCCCAAAATTCACTTTCCGAACCAGGCCCATGTGATTTATGAAGCACACTCTTTGCTATCTTTTTTAAAATACTGTTAACTTTATTCGTCCAGGGTGAATAGCAGTTAAGAAAAGAGCACATCCCATAGCCAAGAACACCTTAGCCCGAAGTTTAAGCAAGTATTTCTTGAATAGAAGTCCGAAAAACTTTCAAGTTGTAATATATGCTATATTTCTAAGGTTTTCAAACATCCGAGTCACGTGTGTGTTTCACGAATGATCCCCATCAAAATATGGAACTAGGGATTTCACAGACGCGACCCAGAAAATACGGGTACACGAACAAGATGCACTAATAGATGTGTGTATAGGAATGAAGCGGCCATTGGGCACTCTTTTTTTCGGAAACAAACTACCCGAATTTTTCCAGAATCGATTGTTATAAATTTCCTCGAAGCAATAAGCTAATTCCAAACATCATACTGAATATTTGAAACAGTCACTGAATAACCAAAGTTTCCAGATACCAGCAAAGTGTGATCACTGTATTGATAAACCTTTCAATTTTTAACAAAACTAGGTGTCAGTAAATAGAAATTTGAAATACTGTCAACACAAACCCTTCTTGAACACCTTTAAGGACGATCTTGTAACTCAGAACTAATACAAGTGCCACCACATCTGAACGATCCCGAAGGTAACTTTCAAGAAGAAATAGAAATGGCCCACAGAAGCTGTAACGGTACACTTTAATATTTCATTTCATTTCATTTATTCTACTCTCAGGGCCGTTGAGGCGTTAGAGAGAGGAGTGGGGTAAAAAAATGCAAAGTACATAACAAGCAATGGAGGGGTCAATAAAAATGTTTGGCAAGTGCAGATTTGAATTTTTCGAGTTCTTTCGTAGATACGATGCCGGCAGGAAGGCTGTTCCAGTCCACAATGGTTTTCGGTAGGAATAAGCCAAAATAAAGGTTGATGTTGCTGCTTGGCACACCTACTTTTAAATGGTGGTCAAGGCGGGTAGATATGTATGCAGGGGGCCTGAAAAGAGACTGTTTTAGAGTTTTGTTGTCGTAAAAAAATTTGTGGAAGAGACACAATCGTGAAATAAGACGTCGAGTAGATAAAAATGGAAGATTTAATGTTTTTTCATCATTGATATGCTAGCTGTTCGGACATAACTAGACAAAATGAATCGTTCGGCCCGGTTTTGTACAGCTTCGAGTTTCTGTATTAATGAGGCAGTTTGCGGGTCCCACACAGATGAGGAATACTCTAACTTCGCCCGAACAAGTGTTTTGTAGAGGAGAAGTTTTAGTGAGCTGGGTGCAAGTGAGAAGTTCCGGCGAAGAAAACCAAGCATGCGATTTGCACTACTAGTTATGTGTTCAACGTGCGTTTGCCAGGAGAGGTTGTTAGTAATATGCACGCCAAGGTATTTGTAGCTGCTTACTGAAACTGAGGGTCATGGTTCACAGTATTGTTCTTTTTTAACATCAAGAAATACCCCAAAAGAAATTCCATTGTGATCATTGCTGTTATAAAGGGTATCAGGCAACTTTAAAAGTACCACTTGCGTGCTGGCGCCGGTGATGAACCTCTATTGACGCTCACACAGCACCTCATGTTTTGCTCCTAAAGAAGTCATGACACAAATATGCGTTTTTTAATAATTTTCAATGAACAAGAACAACAGAAATTGGGGAGTAGTTGGAATGGTCATTGTTAACGCTTTTCTAAACTACGTGTGAGCAGTTCATACGGTCTAGTCAAGAGAAATCCTAATATTTGGTTCAGTGTAAACAAAATAACACCTTTATAATACCCTGTAATTATGCACAGATCACCAATATTTGTTATCAATATACAGACTTTGCAAAGGATATCAGGCTCTGTCAAAAAACAGGATAAATGCGGACGCGTAGACATGATTGGGTAGCATTATGAATTGAACACTGAGCTCGTTCCATTTGTTCCAATGAAAACGTTTTATTGAATTTGTTGGCTTGGTCGGAAATAACGAAACCAAAGTTGCGCTCTATTAGGTTTTTCTGTTTACTATGGCGTTCATTACATCGTAACTTATTTATTAGGTGCCAAGTTTTATAGCTATTGCATCTAGATGATTTATATTTTTTGGTACACAATCTTCTCTTCGATGAGCAAAGAGTAAGCCAGAAGAACAAAGGATCAGTCCAAATAAATACTGGCACAGCATTGATCAAGGCTGTCCGTGCTACAGATGCTGTGGGATGCCGGTTGTGTACAAGGAATTATCAGATGGGCGAAGCCTTCAAATTGAGTTGCCCGATGCCCCTTCAGGAATAGAAGGTTCTCCCAGCCGGAGCAGGAGAGGCCTTGATGCAGGAGAGGTCAGTGAAGCTCTGGTGTCGGTGCCGCGTGGAGAGTGCAGAAGCAGGGTAGATGACCCAGCGATGGGGGTCCCCGACAGTCGGTAGATGTCCGGCCGTCTTTGAACCCCCGTTCCTGCCGGCACACCACTATGTTACAAGAGTCTAGCCACGTGCTGCAACAGCACAGAGCTGGATTTACTCAAGCGCGCGGGCAGCAGTTTAGACGGTGGACTCTCACAACCCAGGGGTCATAGTGGGTCGTCTGCAGCGTGCGGGCGGGAAGCTTGTAGTTTGAATATTGTAGTTGCATTTCAGGGCAAGACGCGCAACAATGCCCCTATTCACACAGCAGCTTCACTTCACTGCAAGTCAGTCCAGCGACTCCGACGAAGGTTGTGGAACGCCGATGGCTCGATGTGCACCTGCTGACAATGTGCACCTGCTATCACTGCAAAGAGGTCTTAACAGGGATACCTAGGGCACACCGTGCCCTTGTGCTTCCAACACGCATTTGGAACTTGGTTGTAGATAGCTTTCGAAGTGTTTATTGACGTGCCATTTTAGTGCAAATAGGAGGTCTGCTACAAGAATCACAATACTGCCAAGTTTTTATGTGGGATTGCCGCACAGGGAGGCCTATATGTTGGTTGAAGGCGGGAGGGGTAGGACAAGCAACAATAGGGTGACAGAGTACAGCATACAGGACAGCTTACCACCAGGTAATAGCGTATTTTGGGAAACTGTGGGCAGTTCAAGTGTAATACAAGCTGTGCTGCTTTAAGGATCAGCGACTGACAACATCGTCTCTCTGAACAGTGTGTGCATACATTTGCTCTTCTCTGCATAGAAAGTCACATATGTAATAAATGTCTTCTCTTTCTCATAGACCATTCTGTGGCTAAATGGTTCTCATAAATATTCAAACAATCAAATTTTCTTCAAGTAAAACTCCACACTGAACGAGCTGCTTCAATGATCAAAAAAATATGCAGATTGAGATTGAAAACAAAATGAACACTTGAACACCCATATTTGCTAACATAAGCGATCATAGCTAAGAAAATACGGTGAGACCAATGTAAGGTATAATGTTCATTTTAACTTCCTTTGCGGCAAATGAGGGCTCCAAATGTCTCCTTAAAAATGATCATAAGCAATGTGCTCGCAACCTGGTTCGTCCACTAAGCAAATGCGAATTGATAGATAGTTATGCACAGACGTCGGTAAACAATGAGCATTGAGGTGAGTCGGACACGTTGAGCCTATACATGTTTCAGAAACAGCGAGTGCTCCAGTGAATGCTTCGATAGGACTGAGATTCATTTAACTGCGAATGTAAACGACTTGCTTAAAGGGCGACGACATATCTTGTAGGATCAGTGCAAACATATATCAGCAATACTTGCAGCCATCTATGATAAAACGTGTGTAGTGGTTACTCCAGTCAATCATTTTCAAAATGGACTGCTGAATTAAACTAGAAGGGCATAAGCCTCCGTGAGAAAATTATATATTCATTATGAAGCAGATTAATGCTTAGGAGCTGCTGAATGAAAACAAGGCGGGCTGTTTGTAGAATGGAGGTGGGAATACAACATATTTACCTGGTTACCCTCTCCCTGCAGTTTTTTTTGCAACGTGGACGGAAATTTCCACAAAAGGCATTGCACTGCCGGGTAGTGTGTATTGAGCGTTCCCGTGTCATTGCTTTGCTTTAGCGCTGCTAAAATCTGTCGTGCAATCAAGCATTTTTATCCGCTAGCTAGAGAGCCTGCGAGTTTGAGACTTTTGGTACATAACATGGCGTATGAAACAGCGCCAAAAAATAACAAAACAAACGAGACAACACAAGCGGGGCATTGTTTCTCGCCTCCTTACCTCTCCCGTCATTGAAGGCTCGCAAGTTTTAAAGTTGCTACAAGTGCGATCGCTAGTTTTAAGCGGCAAAGTTTCTGTCACACGAAACTATAAAGACGGTCACTTCAGCTTATCCAAAGTGGCGGCATGGGAAGGCCTTTTTAGAGCGTAGCGACAAGTCCTTACCTTTCTGGACACAATGACGCCATGTCCAAAAAAAGTCTGCTGTGGCCGCTGAACGATCAGCCACAAGTAAAATGGTTAGGCTGGCCTAGTGACTTAATGGCATTAAAAGCTTAATGCTTCTCGAATATTCATTAGTACAAAGTAATACTCAATGTCATAACCTTCCAATATAGGGAGGAGCACGGCATCGGTTCTCGAGTAGCGACGGATGGATGCCACCACCACACACCGCGAATATTTTTCATATAGCCATAACCACCTGCACCCAAATTGAATCAAAAGGGGTTAAACAGGACCAATGACAATAACCACCAGTCTGATCACTGTCAAACCCATGAACGTTAACAACAATACACACTCAAGGACACCGTCTCGCAGTGCGCCCAAGCAAGGTCTAAAGCTGCCGAAGTTATAGCCGTTGCCAGCAGGCCGTTGCCATCTCGCTGTGTTAACGTCCAGTGAAATCTCCTCATAGGTGCTTTTACCCTAGATTAGGTTCAGTTTCACGGGAGAGTAGAGCGTCGCGAAAAAGAAATGTTATTAAACACCACCTATACCAGGTTAAAAACGACAGGAAAAAATTGACAAAACCAAGAAAGACATATAGATATGGTGAAATTAGGAGAGAGAGAGAAAACTTTATTGTTTAAACAGCCCTAGTCCGGGTCGTCGTGCCACAGTCTCTTCGAACTACACATTCATACGGACGGCTGGTCCGTAGAACTCCCAGAGGTCCGCACTAACACGAAGGCAGTGGGCCGTCAAAAGTTCTTGCGTCGATTTGACATCTACGGCAGGACCCGGGTTCAACCATACCTCCTAGGAAGCGATGCGGGAACGCAGATGTGGTGGTAGGTCTGGCGGACGGCACTCCCAGTAAAGGTATCGCACAGATGGGTAGGAAAAGCAGTTGGGTGTCAGGCAAGTGGGATGCGAGAGGATGCCATGCATGTAGTGGATACAGGATGGAGTGATAAGAGATGAGTGAAATTAGGAAGATCATTTACGAGTCTCTCTATATACTTGCTCAAAGCGGCCTTTCCTAAAACCATGAATACGAGCTCACACCAAAATAATGGTCTGCGCACAAGGTAACTAGTTCAATTTCTGGTTAGTCTGGCTTTCAGGTCTGCCCCTTCTCTTTCAATGTGTCTTTTTCAGTATCGCTACTCATTCGTCATTTTAAGCTCCACTGCGTCCCCCTTAACACTGTAAATGCAAATTCATTGACATCTCGCTGTATAGGGAAGGGGGTCTCTACTGTAAACTTTTAAAGAAGCACATAGATGCACTAGTGTTGGAATAAACGTACTATCAATGGCAAAACATGTGTAGGCACAAAAGAAACCATTTCGTTGAGCGTATTTTGCTAAGGAACGGGAACATTGGAAACGCCTCGTGTCTTTCGAAGCGTACGCTCTATGTTCCGGGGAACGATATATCCTGTGTATAAGGCATTTACAAGAAGACTAACATTAAAACACAAAGTACAACGATAACATTTTTGCCTTCCTTTATTGCGTGATTTCAAATCCAGATAACAAAAGTAGAAAACCCCATTACATTCTTAGAATGTCTCTTGGTGTAGTACAACACCGCATACTTTTGCGATTGTATAAAAGCATTGTCTCTTTTTTCTAAAAATCAAGTAATTCGTTTACTGAAAAACTCAAAACAGCAATTCCGATAAATCTTATTAAGTGTAACAAATTGTCATTTGCGAAATTTTAATTTTTTGAGAAAAACGGGGAACGCCTAAAGGTACAAATATTATAAGTTGGTGCTTCTGCATCAAGAGGCAGAATAAAGTGCTGTAGGCAGCGTCTGTGAGTGCAGAAGGTTGTATACCAACGAAGGGAATCTCATGTATAAATTAGAGGCACGATCGTAAAATCTTCTAAACCGAAGCAAAATAAAACATTGGCAAGCCGTCCAATTCCCCCCAAAAACGCAGTAAAGTTGGCCGTCGTGCACTGACTAGCACAATACCTTGCAAGACACTCGCAACTTTAACAAGAACGTGAAATAGGCAGGATGTGTAATTTTGGTGTGGGAGAATAGGGGAGCCTTCTGCCGAACCAAGTGGCAACAGATGGAAAGCAAATCTAGCGAAAGGATAATTTCTTGCAAATTAGTGAAAAAACTGGTTTTGAAAAGTGAAAGGGTTACATCTGATGGCGTGTAAGAGGTAAGCTTCCGGTAGTGAGCACTAATACACTAAGTACTGTGGTAAAATGATAAACACATGTAGCATGAATAATTTGTTATTGCTTTTATCCCGTCAAAACACGTTTGAATAAATGAGTATAACTTAAATTTGTTTGATTGCAAGTTTTTACTATTTTAACAAAATACTTTTCGTCAGGGCCATTCTTGGAATTACCTTGTTTTTGCAGAATGACCGCGCAACAGCCATCAATACTTCAGTAGACATAGCTTAGGACAAGCTTTTCTCACAAGGCAAAGAAAAATCAGCAAGGCTTAGGAAAATAGTCGCAACTTGCCTGCAATCGGTTCTGAAATCAACAGCACGTCTGTGTATCTTAGCGACCAAAATAAAAAAAAAACATATCTTCTTAAGGGCAGTGAGAAAAAAATGCCTTTGAAACGAATACCAGGGTGCAACAGGTACGAACAGAAGCATGTTCCCACGCAATGGCACTTCGGTTTGCTTTTTAGTGCAGGCACTTTTGACACATTCCAAAAATACGTTTTTCATATTTTTCGAGGTAAACCACCTCCAATGAGTATTTTTGATGCATCACTTTTGTAGACTATTTTCTGGTTACTTACACCAGAGAAAGTCATACTCATGGTAGTCACCGAAAAATATCGGCATTTACTGGAGGTGGACCTTAAGTTTCCGAGCATAGATTAGAGGCAGGCATACATTTCAAATGCTGCCGCCGAATAACCAAAACATATCTGATAATCCTGACAAGCTTTTAAAAATCACTTTAATTCATGGACTTTTAAAAGAATGCACGTATATTATTAAAACTAATATAACTTATGTAGAGCCAAATGTAGCCGTCTCGATGACAATTAACACTACCAAAATCCGCAGTTATATCGGAAAAAAAGGTTTTGTAGAGATCACTAATGAGTATTGATTGTCACGCTGAGAAAAAGAATTGGCCTTAATTACCGACTTCTAGTCTTTGGAAGAGGAATTTCTCTCATTGTCTTTCATTGAAGACATTTTTTAAGAGACCATTCTACAGCAAACAACTTTGCCCTACATTTTCTTGACAACAACCATATCTACATGTGTTAACCTGTACCGCGGCTAAAATCTGTTTTCGAGGCAAGTGGCCCTGTGTGCGTAGCGGACATGTCTTGCCGAGCCTACACTGGCGTAAATGTCGCCCGTAGAAAATTCTGTATATGTCTCCAAAGCACTGCGGCGTCGTATTACAAAAAGTAAAATTTTGGTAAACCCGATTACATATAAAGCAAAAACCACATAGTTTACTGCTTGTGCAATTATTTTCGGGTAAGTGTATTTAGAGCACGAATATATTTAAATGAATTTATTTAGACTTGACACCGCGCCTCAGCCTTGCATCAATGAGAGAGGCTTAAAAAAGCTCCCGACTGACTGACTGAATGACTGACGGACTGAGACTAACTTAATCGTTCTCGCGGAACCGGAACGTCTACACCTTGAGACTTGCAATTTCCGGCGTACGTTTGTGTCACGACCTAGCTTCTAATTACGGTGGGATTTTCCAAAAATCGTGCTGCTAATAAAGAAAATATTGTGTTTTCATAAATTAGTCAATATTTCGATAACCCTTTTTCTTATCTACGTGCTTGTTTCTTATATGTGAAGCCCTGATTAATACATAAAAAGTAGTTTTATGGTTTTTGATTATGTACACCATTGGGACGATTCCGCATTTCTGAACAAAGCGGGTGTTATGAAAAATTCTTCAATGAATGTTGCTTTTTACTCACAGGTGTTCCGAATAAAAATGCACAAAATAAAATGTTAAGAAATTCTCCCTGGGATGGCGGTAAAACATAGAATTGGATTGGATTGGCCAAACTTTAATAATGCCTGCAGTACGCGCGCACGCGAGTGCACTGAGCCTACGTAGTCTTCGGCGCAGCACACGCCATGGATCTCAATTTGCCGTTACGGGTCAGCTGGGGCCTTGATTGGCCAGTGCCTCATGGGCCTGCTGGACGGCCTAAAGATGCTCTTTTTTGTGTTCCCTCTTCGCTGCGGCTTCCCATCGCGGCGGTATGCTCCCTGACCTTGCTTCGGAGGAATTCTTGGTAAAGTCTCACAGCATGTGCTTGAAGGTCTTGAGGTGGCACGCCGCACATTTGTCACTCTGGTGTGTCTCGGGGTACATCCTGTTCAGTAACACTCAGCTGTGTAGAATTCCGGTCTGCAGTTGTCGGAACAGAACAGAGTTGGCTCTGTGGAGCCCTTTCCAGGGTGGTAGGAGAAGCCGGCGGCTCAGTCTGAAGGACTTCGCCATATGGTCTTTGGTGCTGAACCACAGCGACCGACAGCCGCCGCAGTCGCGGTCAATTAGTGCTCGCGCCGTAGCGTGTGTCGTCTCCGTCTGGTTCTCCTTTCTCCCCGACGCCTCCCCAGTGTGCACTGAAAACCTCTTTACGTGGACGTGCTTGTCCTCTCTTGCTTCTTGTATTGTGCGCATCACTTCCGGGGCGATCACTTCCTTGGAAAAGTTACTTAGGGCTTGTCTAGAGTCGCTTAGGACGGTCCTGGCAATCCCGATCCGCAATGGCCAGGGCGATAGCTGTCTCCTCGGCCCCTTCTGGCTGAGTGCTTGGGGTGCTTGGGGGCTTGAGGCGGCAGGAAGGTTATTAGCAGCTTGGCTCTCACCTTTTCTCTTCCTTTGGTTGTATTCCGGGTGCATGTTCTTTGGGTAGGATCAACTCTGTAGCCGCCTGTTAGTTCGTCCGGTATCGATATATTGTTGTCATGTTGGTCGCGGTCGGACTGTTAGTGCCTTGTTTGTCCTTGTTGGACAAACTACACCGAGTTTGCCTAGAATTTTTCTGCCTGCTTTAGTAATCAACAGTCTTTCTAGCTTGGCTGTGCGATGTGCTTCGGCTATTTCTTCAGGCGTGTTGTAGACGCCAAATGTAGTAGCCAGTTCGTGTTGATGGTTTAAGGCTGTCCTAGGGCAGTCTTGAAGGGTCTCTATATGATTAGGTCGACCATGGTTTTAGATGCGAAGCAGCTGTGGTCGAGCCTGTTCCCTCCGCCGTTGTATGGAGGCCGTTTTGCAGCGTCCACACCCCCTCTGCGCATGCCTGGACAGGCACCGCTGATGATGATTGTGGCAGGATGCCCCTACAGATTGGCCAACCAAAGAATTCATGACTAGATTGTTTCGCTTTCAACCACCATGGTCATCTTCCCGTAGGGGAACCCTGAGTACCACAACCCCACTACGCATGCCTGGCCAAGCGCTGCTGATGATGATTGTGGCAGGCCGCATGTGGCTCAGTGGCTAAGGCGTCGCGCTGCTTAGCACTAGTTCGCTGGTTCGATTACCGGCCGCGCCGGCCGCTTTTCTGATGGAGGCGGAAAGCGAAAACTCCCGTGGGGAGGAGATTTCGGCGCACAATAAAGATCACCAGGCTGTCAAAATTAATCCGGAGCCCTCCACTACGGTGCGCCTCACCGCCTGCGTTGCGTCGGTGGGTTAAACCCTACAATCAATCACTCAAAGGATGCCCCTAAGGATGGGCCAACCAAAGAATCCATCACGAGATAGCAAAACTCTCTCCTAAAAATGTGATGCTTCGCATCAAATTCGACGTCATCGGCGGGGTTCACTGCTCCCCACTTGACACCACAGCAATTTTTGTGCCTTGACCTCACAAAGGCTTTTGACAACGTCAAACACTTGGCTATCCTCACGAACCTGAGCCAACTCGGCGTCTGAGAAAAAGTCTAAGACTACATCAGCAACTTCCTTTCGGGCCACAGCGCTACCCCGTCTCTAGAGGGAACGAATTCGGATGCGATAAAGCAAGAAAACAGAGGAACGCCGCAAGACTCTGTCCTCTCCCCATATCTTTGAACGTCGCCATCATTGGTCCTCCCAAAATATAAACCGAATTCAAAGCCTTCAAAGTAGCCTTTACACAGACGATCTTACGCTCTGGGTCCCCGGAGGCAGTGACGGCCACATTCTGGACACGCTACAACAGCCTTGACCTTAAATTTGACCCCAATGGGGCAGAAATGTTGATCAGATATGTTGCCAAGCTCTAAGGAAACTTGGTTACTTAAAGCGTAGATTGAGAAACTCGACTGAAGAATGCAAGTTAACTGCCTACAAGACCTTTGTGAGACCGATGCTCGTGTACGCCTCCGTGGTTGGTGCGCCTGGTTTGCATCTTTGCAGCAAGATGCTATACAGTTCAGTTTTAATTGCTATGATCGAGACTTCTCTCAATCACATGGTCACGTGTCACTTAATTTACTAGACACCACCATACGCGTGGGAGTGTAATCTTGTAGGCGAAGATATCACACAAAACAAGCCGCATTCACGCGCCCTTATCTTTCGCTGATGCACCAGTGCACACAACACGTCGTACTGATGCTTTGAACCTGGTACTCTTCAGATCTCGTTTGGATTAGTTCAAATTCTCTTTTTTCCGCGTGTGGCGCAACTGTTCAATAAGCTTCATGGTGCTTTGCGTACACTAAACACTGTAGAGTTTGGGAATACTTTTATGTGTTAGTCACAACATTGTCTGCACTATTGTTTGCTTATGTGTTATTGTTGGATATTGTTGTACCCTCTCCTGCAATGTCCCAGCCATTGGACAGCAGTATTTCTAAAAAATATTACTTCCCGATCCTGGCATAAAATTTTCAGGTGACTCTATTCTTGTAAACACGCAACACACGTTTTGGTGTGTGGTGTTTGATGAAAAACTCACAATTCCCCCTCACAAACACCGGCACGTGCAAGATTAAACAAGCACAATAATAACAGAACTCCTGCTTCCACTGTGCCAGGCTGAGAGCGAGCCAGCATTGCGGAGGCAGGAAATTTTAATTGGATTGGACAAATACCCGTTCAATTCACCCAGAGAGATTCGAAGAGCATGATTTGTGGTACGCCGTAAGCGGCTACCGCCGCCAAATGCCAATTTTGGGAATCACTGCTCTGCACCTTGCGACCGCTCTCACGTTGAGTGGAACGGCTTTGTTTTAAGTGCGAATGCGCTTCTTAAGCCAGCCTGAAGCGTCCGCCGCCATCCGCATTCCGCCGCCGTCCGCATAGCAACAGCTGCGGGTGCGCGCGCTCCTCGTCTTCCTTGGGAACGGGGGGAGATGGGCGCGCGCTGCCTGACCGCTGACATGGCACATACCAACGTGGGGGATTGGCCAGGAATCTCCTCGTCTTCCTTGGCAACGGGGGGAGATGGGCGCGCGCTGCCTGGCCGCTGACATGGCACATACCCACGTGGGGGATTGGCCAGGAATCGGGCGTGAGAAGGGCTAATGCACCCGCTTAAAGGAGTACTGACACGAAATTGCAAAGCTAAGATCCGCTCTAGCAATCAAGTACAACGACAACACAAATAGGTGTCTGTGAATAAATGCATCTTTCTTTCTTTGTAGTTGTGTGTGTGTGTGTGATCTCTCTTTCGCGAACATTACCGAACCGCGCAAATTCAACTCGTGCATTCGCACTTTCACATTCTTCCTCTCGGGGAAATGCGGGTCAATTTTTTGTAGAGTATGTCCACTTGCTAGGCTCCTACACTTCTGTATAATGCGCTATTTTCGCCGGTGTGTTACCGTGTACCTCTTTTTGTCTACCTTTCAGTGTTTACCTCTCATGCTGTCTAGCTGTACAGTTCCGTCCAGCCAAGCCAGTAATGAAGCTTATGTATACAAAAGCCCATCAGTTCAAATGCCAGTAGCTCGCGTAGCGATATTTCAATTTACTAGCCAGCGTACTGGTGCCTTGATGCTATACAAACGTCCAGAAAAACGCACCCCGGCATAGACACGAAGCGTCGCCACAACGGAAGGTGGAAAAGATCAAAGAAGCAAATAATAGGTTTAAGACCAACAGAAACCCGAATGATGCAATTTTTATAAGCGTTAAGGGGCGAATATGATTAGGATTAGAAAAAATAATATTTCTGCCTGCAAAACGATTAAGCGCCGCGACGGGGGCCTGGCGCCGTACTAGGGATTGCCGTTACTAGGCGCAGCGCCAACGCTTCCCGTTACCGGGTCGCCTAGTCTGTGCTTTTCGAGCGCACCCAAGACTTGCTGGACGGCCCAGAGTTGAGTGTTTTTGTCGCTACTGCGTGCAGCGTCCTGGAGCTGCAGCGGATCAGTTCTTGATTGAGCTTCGTTTGGAAACCGGCCACAGTCCCAGAAAATGTGCCCCTGGTCTGCCAGACCCACACCACACACTTGACACACGCGCGTGAAATAAAGTTCTGGATGAAATCTGTGCAGCGTTGCCGGAGCGAGGATGGACCTGGTCTGGAGCTGTAGTAGTAGAACTGCCTCCTTCCAGCTCAGGCCCTGGTGGGGGGGTGGCATGACCCGTCGAGCCAGGCGGTAAGCATTGGTGATCGCGTTGTACCTCACAAGGCGATCTTTGTTCGCGAACCACGACGGAAGGTCGGTCTCGGGGAGCGTAGGGTAAGTGCTCGCGTCTCCGAGTGTGCCGTCTCGTTGTGGTTGGGTGCAGTTCTGCATTCGCCCATGTTTGCCGGAAACCACTTGACACAAACGTCTCTGCCCTGGAGCCTTGCCTTGCTGATGATGGCGGCCGCCTTGGCGCAAACGTTGCCTTTAGCGTAGTTGCGTATGGCCATTCTCGAGTCACAGAGCACTGTTCGGCACTCAACCTCGGAGATGGCCAGCGCGATGGCGACCTCCTCGGCGTCCGTGGCTTCGGTGCACCGTACACTCGCAGTCGTAGTCTTAGTGCCCGTGCAGGCCTTAACGGCGACCGCGACGTAGCATTTATGCTGGTACTCTACTGCGTGAACGTAACGCGCGTGCCCGTCTTGGGCGTGCCTCTCGATGAGGGCTTCGGCCCGAGCTGCACGCCTCTCCTTGTTGTGCTCTGGGTGCACATTCCTAGTTACTGGGTCAACGCATATGTGCGCCATCGCTTTCTCGTTTATGTCGCGCTATTGCCGGTACGGCGTGCGGGGTTGTAGCCAAGGTTCTCGAGGATTTGGCGTCCAGTCTTTGTCGTGGAGAGACGTTCCAGCTGTGCCGTCAACTGCGCCTCCGTGATTTCTTCCAGGGTATTGTGCACTCCTAGCTGTTGTAAGCGCGCAGTAGTCGTGGTTTCCATGAGGCCCAGTGCCGATTTGTAAGCCGTACGTATGAGTATATTGAGGTTGGCCCGTTCCATGACCCTCCAGTTATGGTACGCGGCCACGTACGTAATGTGGCTGATGACGAAAGACTGGACGAGCCTCACGAGGTTGTCCTCCTTCATGCCCGTTCTTCTCGAAGAAATGCGGTGAATGAGGCGAATTGCCTCGGACGTCTTGTTGTTGAGTTTCGCAAGGGTTTCACCGTTGCTGCTGTTCTTGTCAATGATCATGTCCACAAGCTTAAGTCATGTTACTACGGGGATGCGTTGCCCCAATTCGGGGACTGTTTTGATACGGTGGGCTTCGCGCTGCGGCGTATTGCCCCTGCGTTTCGGTGCAAGCACGAGTAGTTCAGACTTGCTCGGCGAACAGAGCAGGCCAGTACCAAAGAGATGCTGTTCGATGGCGATGACTGCCGCTTGCAGTTATCTCTCGTTGTATGCGTCGCTGCCGCCGCTCTTCTTGCTAGGGCCCTGCCCCCTCCCTCGTTGCTCGTTTCTGCTGTATCCGGCACATTATTGATGTTTGTGGCAGGATCCCCCTGGGGATTGGCCAACCAAAGATTGGCCGAAGAGGTCAAAACGTTCAACGCGTTCGTTGCTACCCAACAAGGTGGAGAGGAAGAAGAAGAGGTTATCGTTCGTCGCCTGTGAGCTCAATGCTACTAAAGGACAAAGAGCTGCAGGCGTGCTCCACAGGCTATGTAGCCATAAATTCGGGTTGCGTCGAGATACGCTGTTATTGATATCGGAGTTATGTCCGCCCTGTATTACAGTCTGGCTGCGTCCCATTTTGTGGTTGTGCGGCGTACAAATTCACTCCCTTATTTATTGTTGAGGGAATGGCTTTACGACTATGCTTGGGATTACCAAATTATGTAACTACCCTATTTTACACCTTGAGCACGATTTCCTCCACTGAAGTATATATTCCAATTATTGGCTGTATTAACCTTTATCAGATTGTTTGACCCCCCACTGCATGACACACAGTTCATTTTCCGTCTGAGGCCTGATCTTTTTCAAGGTATTCAGTGGCCGCGGTTCCAGCGACCCCAGATGGATCTAGTACAGCTATGGCTTCAGCCACTTCACGCAGAGCTGTTCGACTTCCCCCTACTTGTATTATTGTGTCATCTGTTGAAATAAACTTTGATAATATCTTCCCCCCGAATGCAAAGATGTGGCTGGCCCGAATTCTAATTGGATTTCTGGAGGATCATTTGTCAACCCTTCATTCCGATATCGTCATTGCTACCGATGCCTCACAAGTGGATGAAAAAGCTGCAGTCGGGATATTCTCCAAGTACCTCGATTGGTCCTTTTCAATTACGTTACCTGATTACACACTGTGATGTTATGGCAGGTTCAGGGCCGTAGTGGGAGCGGCTCACAAGTGACGAGGCAGGTGACCAAATTCAAACAACAGAAATATTTATCAAAAAAATAAAAGGCAGAAAAGGAAGCAGAAAAAAATGAATAAAGATGCGCGAATTACGGCGTAGCACGCGAATACGCTGTCGTTGCCAGAAGGGTCTGAGTCCAAGCCTCGCGAAATTGCTCAAAGGGCCTGACAGTTTTTGGCGGCGGCGGGAGCGGCGGCGAGTGGAAGCTCCCGTCGAAGGAGGCACCGCTGGCGGTTGATGTCGTTGACGCGGCGTGGCCCCGGCATCCAAGCGCAGTCACCGCGCCATGACGACGTTACCGTTGGTCTGGCCGAGAAGCTGGTCGGCGGGAACACGTGCAGTGCTTGGGGTAGCGCTCCCGCAGTCCCGGGAGACTGCCGCTGGAGCGCAGGATCTTTTCAGGATCGGCGTACCCGCAGTCCATGTCGACTGCCGCTGGTCCGCCAGGCTACCACGGGGTAGACGCTCCGCTGGTTGCCCTCGATCGCTTCTCGATCCTTCTCGAACCCCCGAGCCTCGTTCCTCCTCTTTCTCCCTTGTCTCGAGCTCCTTTTTGATCTTCGCTTCTTTTTCTTCACTTTGCCACTCGCACGCTTGCTGCGCGTTTTCCCCGCCGTTGCTTCTTGGATTTCCCGCGCTCAGGCCACTTCATGACATCACCCCCCGCACAAGAAAGTTGCCGGGTGAGAACACGGGCACTTTCACAACTTCTCGCGAAAGAAAATGGCGGAGGATGTAAAAAGGCAAAAGTGGCGCGAAAAAAAACTAGGGCCTAGACCCGGCTCATAAAATCGGCGCCTACATTCTCGCATGCCTTGATGTAGTGGACCATGAAGGAATACTCCTGCAAATATAGGCTCCATCTAAGCACGCGGTTGTTCAAGTGCTTGGCAGGCTGAAGGTACTGCAGGGCCTGGTGGACCGTTTGCAGTATGAATTCCTTTCCATATAGGTAAATGTATTTTCGGACGGCCAACACAAGAGCTAAGCATTCGTGCTCAACCGTTGAGTAACGACTTTCTCGTGGAGAAAGCATTCGGCTGGCATAAGAAACTGGGTGCAGTTGGCCGTTGTATTCCTGGAGCAATACTGCTCCAAGGCACATGTCTGAGGCGTCTGTCCGAAGAACAAACTGTTTGGACGTGTCTGCTGCACGCAGAATTGGGGCGGACGAAAACTTTTGCATCAGAATGCAGAAAGCTCTGTCGTTGTCGTCGTTCCAGTCAATCACGTTTTTAGCTCATTTGCGGGTCAATTCTTTCAGTGGTTTCGCTATTTTAGCGTAGTCCGGGATGAAGTCTCGGTAGTAGCCTGCGAGGCCTAGGAAGGAGCGGACTTCCTTTTTGGTTTGAGGTCTTTTTGAGTCTAATATTTTGTCCAACATCTTATCCGTTGGTTGCACCGTTCCATTTACCTCGTGACCCAGAAAGGTGACAGTCTGTGGCCCTATTTCAGACTTTTTAGGTTTCACGGTCAACCTTGCGTCCTGGATCCGCTGGAATACTTCTTTCAATGCAATGATGTGATCCGGCCACGTTTCAGTTGCGACCACGACGTCGTCGAAGTAGTGATATACGTTTTCCACGCCTTCAAAACCTCTCCGCATCAGTCGAGCGTGGACCGCTGGGGCGGTCTTGATGCCAAAAGGCATGTACTTGAACTGGTATAGCCCGGACTTGGTTGAGAACGCAGTCTTTTCCCGACTGTCAGGTGCCATGGGTACCTGCCAGTAACCTTTAGTGAAGTCGAACTTTGAGAAAAACTTCCTTGGCCCTACGCGAGCTAGGAAGACGTCAATTCAAGGTATCGGTTCGCTGTCGGAAACCAGTAGTTTGTTCAGCTCCTGTAATCCATGCAAGGACGGATGGTGTTCTCCGGTTTCTTTACAGGCAGGAGGGGCGCGTTGTATGGAGACTGCGATCTCTCGATCACTCACAAGCGAAGCATGTCTAGCACCTCTGCTTCGATGACCTCCTCTAAGGCAAATGGTAGGGGGTACTGCCGTACATAAACTGGCGTGGTGCTTGTCAGTTCCAATCGGCATTCTACCAGATCGGTCTTGCCTGGCAAATCGCCGAAGATCTCTCGATAGCCTTCACATATTTGTTGCGCCTCCTGAGTTTGCGACGACAATAGGCTGTTTGAAATGCACACGTCCTTGAACGATTGCTGATGTTGAAGGGGCAGGAAAGGTATTTCTTCGCCTTTAATGCCATCCTCTTAATAGTGTTAATGGCCGCTACACTCGAAGACGTCGGCTGTCGTTCTTCGTATTTCTTGAGCATGTTCACGTGAAAGAGGGTTGTCTTCTTGCCCAAGTCGACTTCGTAGTCGAAGTCATCACACTTTCGAACAACCTTGAAGGGACCCTTCCAGTGCATCGTAAGTTTGTTAACCTCACTTGGAAGGAGAACTAGGACGCGATCTCCCGGTTTACGCTGTCGTGAAACGGCCTTCCGATCATAGTAGTTGTTTTGTGTCATCTTCGCCTTTTGCAGCTCTTCCTGGATAGATTTGCACGTCTCTTCGAGTCTGTGCCGTAGCTCGACGAGGTACGTGTAGGTGGTCCGTACGTCTTCCTTCTTGGCCTCGCCAGTCCATAGTTCTCTCAGGACTGTCAGAGGTCCCCGGACATGTCGGCCATATATCAGTTCGAAAGGCGAGAATCCGAGACTGGCTTGGGGTGCTTCCCGGTACGCAAAAAGCAACGGTGGCAAGTAACGGTCCCAGTATCTTGGTTTTTCTTGGCACATCCGTCTGAGGATCGTCTCCAGCGTGCCGTTGTACCTTTCTACCAGTCCATTGCTCATGGCATGATACGGTGTCGTATGGAGGGACTTGATGGACAAGAGTCGGTTGACTTCTTGTATGAGCCCTGAGGGGAAGCTTCGCCCTCGGTCCGTGACGATTTCTTTTGGGAGTCCCACTCTGGAAAACATTTCGAGAAGCCCTTCTGCGACGTGAACGCTGTCAACGCTCGGTAGCGCGACAGCTTCGGCGTAGGGTGTCGCGAAGTCTATCATAGTGAGAATATATTTGTTTCCTTTCTAGGAAGCGGGTCTGATCGGGCCGATTAGGTCGACTGCTACTCTCCGGAACGGAGTGTCGATGAGCGGCATACTTCCTAACGGTGCGACGCCTACTCTTCCTTTCGGTGCAGTCCTTTGCCAGATGTCACAGGACTTCACGAGTCGCTTCACGTCGGCATGCATGCCCGGCCAGTAAAATTCGTCAAGGATCCTGTCCGTTGTTTGGCAGATGCCTTGGTGTCCGGCCACAATGCCTTCGTGTGCCATCTGTAGCACTGCGTCCCTCAAAGGTTGGGGTACCACCACCTGCTTGAATGAGCGTCCAGACAAAAGGTGATACTGCGGTACAGCAATCCCCTGTCTACGACATATTTGTAGAGGTTGCCACTCCTGGATGTGAAAGTTGTCCCCGCTTCCGAAAACAGTCTTTCAAGCTGTCATCTTGTTCTTGTTTTTCCTTGAGCTCATTTCTCGTGACCTCCGCGATGTTAAAGCTACCTGTTGGCAGCCTGTCGATTTCGGCGACAGGCACGAGCTTCTGAGAGTCCATCGCAGTATTAGAGCTACCCGGGCTCTGAGCTGGTTCTTGATACCTTTCTGGGGTTGTCTTGGCTTCATCAACATGTGGATGCCATTTCCAGTCAGGGTCATAGGGGGTCTGGCTCCTGGTATGTTGCCTAGTACTAAATCATACAAGGGATCCTACATGCATTTCACCAGAAGCATCCCTGAAAAGTAGGGCGTGTGGACCTTGACGTACGCTTCTTGAACTGGCTGCGCAGTTTTGTCCACGAACACCACACTGGAAGCTTGGCCCGTCAGAAAAGAGTCTGGCACAAGATCACGGCGCACGATTACGGTATTACTGCCGGAGTCTCGTAGCACCGATATCCGCTTCCCGTAAATTTCCCCAGTCAGCACAGTAGGTTATCAACCAAGAACTTGTTGATCCTTGAATAGCTCTTTTCTGGCTGTTCGGGGGCCCTCTTCTGCAGACGTCGGCGCTTTGCTACGGTGCAACCCAAAACCTGTTTTCCGTCGCCCTCTTTGCCTCGACAGTTCTCAGTTCTATGGCAAGGTTTTCCGCACTTGCCGCAGCTACCATGCCGTCCTGACATTCTACAGTCACTAGCACGGTGGCCTAGTTTGCCGCAGATGAAGCAACCTTGGGTCTTCGTTAATTTTGGGGCCTGATCTGACCTCTGGTCCCGACTCGGTTCATCTCGGGCCTTACCCAAGTTTTTGATGACCTGTGCTTCCATGAAGTGGTCGCGTACTTCTGCCATCTCCTTAGTTGTCTTGCAGTTCCTTTCCTTGATAAAGACTGCTAGTTGCGTGTGGCAGCACTTGATGAATTGATCCCCAATCATCCTGTCCCGCAGTTTTTCGAAAGTTTTCGCGACGCCGGACGTCACTAGCCACCTGTCAAAATAGCCAGCAAGGCGAGAAACGAACTGTACGCCGGTTTCCCCGTCTTCGGCTTTCGCATTCCTGAACTTTTCGTTGTACCCTTGCGAAGTGAAGCGGAATCGTTGAAGCAGGGCCAGCTTGACTTTTTTGTAATCCAGGGAGTCCTCTGGGGTCATTTGCCCTATCACTGTCAGCGCTTCACCCGCGAGGCACATACTCAGAGCTACTGCCCATTCACTTTCACGCCACTTCTGCGAAAGCGCGATTCTTTCGAACCTGACAAGATAGGCGTCGAGATCGTCTCTCCTGTCATCAAAAGGCGGAATAAGCTTGTGAGGGCTGACCGCCGTTGCCTGTCCCGAGGCTACAAGTTCAGGTGCTGAGCGATATACTTGCGCGCTATCCCTCTCGAGCTCTTGCATGCGGATCTTCATCTCTAATGTCTTCTGCTCCCGCTCGGATGCCTCTTTCTCCCGTTGCGCGTCTTCCCTCGCGTGTTCTGCAACTTCTTTCACGGCCTCACGCTCTGTGAGCCGTTCTTCGCTTAATCGAGCCTGCTCAGACTATCACCCATTCCCGAAGCTCCGCGTCCTTGTATCCCAATTCCTTTCCTAGAGCGATAGTCTTTTCGAGGTCCATTCTGCCACTATCACTCGTGAATTCCGCTCGGTTCTAATCCTGCTCTTCAAGATGTTAAGAAGAATCCTGTCGCGGACGCCACTTGTGATGTTATGGCAGGTTCAGGGCAGTAGTGGGAGCGGCTCACAAGTGACGAGGCAGGTGACCAAATTCAAACAACGGAAATATTTATAAAAAAATACAATGCAGAAAAGGAAGGAGAAAAAAAATGAATAAAGATGCCGCGAAGTCAGGCGTAGCCGCGAATACGCGTCGCTGCCAGAAGGGGTCCGAGTCCAAGCCGCGCGAATTACTCAGGGCCTCACAGTTTTTGGCGGCGGCAGCAGCGGCGGCGAGTAGAAGCTCCCGTCGAAGGCGGCTACCGCTGGCGGTTGATGTCGTTGACGCGGCGTGGCCTCGGCATTCGAGCGCAGTCACCGCGCCATGACGACGTTACCGTTGGTCTGCCCGAGAAGCTGGTCGGCGGGAACACGAGCAGTGCTTGGGGTAGCGCTCCCGCAGTCCGGGCGACTGCCGCTGGAGCGCAGGATCTTTTCAGGATCGGCGTACCCGCAGTCCGGTCGACTGCCGCCGGTCCGCCAGGCTACCACGGGGTAGACGCTCCGCTGGTTGCCCTCGATCGCTTCTCGATCCTTCTCGAACCCCCGAGCCTCGTTCCTCCTCTTTCTCCCTTGTCTCGAGCCCCTTTTCGATCTTCGCTTCTTTTTCTTCACTTTGCCACTCGCACGCTTGCTGCGCCTTTTCCCCGCCGTTGCTTCTTGAATTTCCCGCGCTCAGGCCACTTCATGACCACACCTATTTTCCAGGCGGAATTATTGGCAATAATTTTGGCTCTTCAAAAACTTCAGCACAGATTTTTCCATGTTGTTATACTTTCTGACTCCCTCTCTGTGTTTTCCGCATTAAAATCCGAAAACGATTCTCCAACAATCCGCACATTCCGATTATTTGTTCCTCATCAGATTTGTGAGGTTCGGCTAGTGTGGGTTCCAGGACATGCAGGTATCTCATACAATGAAGTGGCTGATCAATTAGCCAGCATGTCTCTTGCTGGCCCTGTAGTCGTGAAATGTCCAAATGAGAGCTTTCTATTGGGGGCGAGATTTGGGCGTCTACAGCTACTCCTGGCTTATAAGCAAGACGCCCTTCTATCTTCTGAAGATTATAGCCACATTTCGCATGCATGGAAGCCGATGTTTTGTGAAACAAGGCTATGCGAGGCAACAATCACTAAACTTCGGTGCAAAATTCCCCCACTATATTTTTATCTTTATAAATCTTGTCTGCCTCCATCTCCGCAATGCCCTTTCTGCGACAAACTGGAAAATATAGAACATTTCCTATTTAATTGCCGCTGCTTCTCCCCAATGCGACTCACGCATCTGCAGTCAACCTTTAAACGCCTTCCCTTTCCGCTATCTAGTTCCGATGTCCTGTCACTAGGCGCTTCCGCCCTAGGAGTCTGCCACAGAGATGTTGTGTCTGCCCTTTATTCTTATGCTGTGGCGACAAGCCGATTTTCCTGCTAGCCAGCTAAACATTCACACGTATCAGATTTTTCTTCCTGAATCTACTTTCATGCTATACATATTTAAAAAATTCTGTGCTGTATTTCCCTTTTTAACTTTTCCGGTGTAAAATATTATAGGTCACATTCTGATTAGATACAAAGCTTCTTGGCCAACTTCCCGCGTCGGTATGTGCCATGGTCTGAGGCAACCAACCGACCAACCAACCGACACGTACCGGGGGTACGCGCCACAAGGCGGTCTGCCGAATGCGACGGCCAAGGTGGCTAAAATGTCACACACCGAATTGGTCAACTTACCGATGGAGATTCCCATCGTCCCAAACAGGCCCTACATAATCACCACAAACATCGACGTCGTCGCCGGCCTTGTCAACGGAGCGGTGGTAAGCTTGACGTGTCGAGTCTTTATATGATGTGCGGGCGAATGTTTCACGATTTTACCGATAAGCATTTTAGCTTCGCCCCTCTCATCATCACTCACTTCGTGGAGATGGCGGGATTTTTTTGCTCACTACGCCACTGTGGATGCGAGTCCAGTGACCTGTGGTTCTGTGACAGATGAGCACACATCTTTCAGTAAAAATCCCAGAACCTGGCGCTGCCAATGACGACGTGGAGGAAGGGGAAGAAGCGCTGTGGATGTTATGCAGCCAAAAATGACTGCCCTAATAAATGCCAGTCGTCTTCGGTTTATTTTTTTTTCAGAGGGCGATGAGGTGGATTTCTCCTTCATTGGCTCGTTGCGCCGGAACATTATGGCTGTTGTATTCAAGAAGAAAAGGCCGACAGCCATAACAAACCTTTTTCAAGTGTAAAATTCTCGACATGACTACTGCTTTCTCAAACCAGTTTAATGTTCTTATTTTCCCGTTCAGTATTCTGAACTTACATTTTATGAAACTGAGATAGCGGCCTGTTGAAACTGAGATAACGACCCTTGACTATATATATTTTCATTATAAAGTTTACATACCAGAACTTCATTGGCAAAACAGGCGTTCTTGATGCTTTCACCAAACCACCTTGAGCGTGTTTATACTGTATAATCTCCATTGATTTTTCTCTTCCGCCTCAAATGGTACTCTGTCACAGGATACTTGCTGCCCCCTCCTAGGTCAAGAACTCTGGCCCTCAAGGTGCAATAAATGAAACGAATGAAATGGCGACAATGATGGAAGCTTTTTTGGAGCTAGGCCATCGAAGGGAAAAAAGCCCCAAAACTGAAACTAATTGAAAATGAACACTTACTAACGTTTAAGGATTCTCACTTTATGGTTATAATTGATGTGTCAGTGTCTTCACGCCGCCCTGAACATCCACGTGGTCCTACACGTGGCTTGACTTACCTTGGTGGTTAGAAAGTGGTTTAGTGTCCTTGATGCTTGGGCCAGACTCCTTGGGCTGTGCCATCATCTGATTCATTTCAACCTTTCTCCAAGCATGGCGAACACTTTTGGAGCGCTGTATAAGGTTGTAGACGGGGACCTCTACCGATCGTCCTCAGCTACAATCGTCTTCAGCAGCTTACGTGACCACTGCCCAAGCCTGCTAGCTGCTTTCAAAGCAGCGATTTCTACAACTGTGGTGGAGGAATCTCGGCCTGCGCTGACCTCAAACTTTGTCGTCTTTCGGACCCCTGACGCCACGCTAAAGAAGCATTCATGCATAAACTAGCATCAATCTTGGCACATCGCGGTCGAATTCGCGCTTGAAGCCGCAGACGCCGATATTGGGCTTTATGAGAACTTCTACAGCAACAGCAAAGCCGCCCCAACATCGAGAAAAATCGTCGCAGTACTTGGAGTCGCACAAGCGAAATGAAGAGGGGCGACATCAAATAATTCAGGTGGAGTTGTGGCTGGTGTAGTTTTATGTTCATAGTAGAGCCTGATGCTTGCGGCACAGTCCTGGAGTAAGAGCACATGTGAGTATGAGGCGGGTCTTTTTATGTCCTACAGCACACGTTTGACCAGGGGAGACGTCTTGCCCCAGCACGGAACCATTTCTCTTTCATGCACTGTGCTAAGCAGGTAATGGTTTCGGGGTCTTTCCTATGGAAATGCAGCATGCTTATTTTTAAAATTATTAGGTGTTTCCAGAATAAAAATTCCAATACTAAATTCAGATATATGAAGTTAGATTTGGAATTTTGAACGCAATCGACCTAGTGGGAAGTTCAGGTGAGAATAAGCCGTTCGAATAATTGTCAATGTTTTATATCGCACCGGTTTCATAGAGCATAGTGGCTATGTAAAAAAAATGGGAACTTGCATTCTCATTATACTGAAAAAGGATAAAAATATTTTCCGAGTCCTTGCTACACCAACAAAAATGGAAAACAGTATCTTGCCGTGTTTGTAACGGCATTATTTGTAGTGGGATAATAAACAATTCTTTGTAAACGGTAAATGGTTCCTATTTTAAAAGCTAGAATAATTAGTTATGTGTTAAATAAGAAAGGTGGTGTAAGGTAAAGGGCGCCGTTCAGCGAGACAAAGACACAGTCTAAAAGAGGCAAGCAAGCGGACAAATGCTATAGTTAGCAGAAGAATAGCGAGGGAGCAAGGAGTCTCTGGTTTTCTTGAGAGGGAAGGCGAAGAAGAGGAGGAAGAACAAGGCGATATGTCCCAGAATTTACCCTTAGTTTGAATTCTTAACCAGTTTTTCCAATTCTGACTTGGCCAGTCCCCTATAGTGGGTATGCGCCAATGAATTTTGGTAACAACCAACAAACCAACCATAAATGCGCCCTGTTCTGAGGCAACCCACCAACCTACCAACATTGACAAGGGATTGAGTATTTCCGATGGACTATTACCTCATGGTAAGGTGTCGTACCAGCAACAGTCGACCAAACGGTGGGTGTGCCCGTTCGTAACCGAGACTAGTGACCAGCGACTGTCTCCCGGAGGGCGAAAGCTATAAGAAAAACGGGCGTCCTGAAACAATACCGCAAAACTCTCGGGATCCATTCCTGGTGTCATCTTGGGGCCCTGACTGTTCACCGAAGCCCACTACCGGCAGAGCGCGTCAGAAAGCCCCCCTAAGGCAGAGGTCATGTACAGTGATTGCTACTCTCGGTCGTTTTTATTAAACTGGTTTTGTTTTCAACTGTATATTACCCCGCGTACTTTTACTATAGCATTCTTGCTCTTGCAGCATGTTTGTAGATAGTGTTAATACGCACAGTCTCGTTCAGGTATATTTTTAAACTTATTCCTTTTTTCTTTTGTATAACGCTGTTGCTTTCCTGAAGACCTCCATGTACGTCGTCACCCATGAAACACACGTGTTTAGGACGCACTGACCAAATTAAAACACCTGCAATAGCTACTTCTCAACGAAGAATTATTCTAAGAGATAATTGCAACGACCTTTTCAAGATGTCTTCAAGAGAACCTGGTGCTTGGTACTCCACACATAGACGTATTCATAAACTTGTTGGAAAATGGGGCCTGAAAATTTGGGCAACACGATAAGTATACGTCTATTGTCATCGTTTTATTATATTTCCCTTTATTCATGTCTGTCCTGTGCACGTGTATCGTGCAATAAGGTCAAGACGCTCTTGACATGCACCTATATGGGCAAAGAAGAAGAATTTGGAGTGCATGTTCGCACTATTATGTCTTACAAAGAAAGGCACGCGGGTCAGGTTTAATGGTACACTTGTTTTTGCCACTTCTGGAGCTCAAAAAACCAGGTGAGTTACCCAACAAGAAAATTTGAGGAAACAAAAAATTTGTAAACGATAGCCTGGGACCGTACATTGAAAGATATGAAGCAAATCCAGCTTTCTAGAAAATACCTCAAGGTTTCTTTGCTGCACAGAGTGCGTAAGCCAGGCGCTCGGTTTTCGTACAGCGCCTCAGGACGCATTATCAATGTATCACCCTCCCCTATACCGAACAGTGTCATAGGGGAGGATGGTAGTGGTACGGGCGTTCCTGGCTAACCTTGCAACCGGGGCCCCAGCACATTTGTCACCCCCTCCCATACAAAACGCCAGCAATAATCAGAACAAATCAGAACAATTGCCACTATTTTATTTTATCTTACGAATATTTCCTTTATATTATTTATTTCATTTTATTTATTTCCTTTATTTCCTTTATTTTATTTATTTTATTGTCCTTCTTTTTATTTATTTTGTTTATTTTATTTCTTTTATTTTCTAAATTAATTTACCCACTCATTTTGTATGTTAAAATAAAAAGTGTTGAAATAACAACAGAAGACGTGTCCATTTTTGCATAGAAATCAACAAAAACAAAAAACAAAGCGGGGGCTTTGGAATACACAATATATAATACGAGCGTTCGATACAGTTAACCACGATGCAGATCTTTTGTGGGTATTTTGGCAATAATGAAGGAAGAGTGATGCTAAAGTAAGCATGCATTGCTTCTTTTAATGTTTTTTTGTCATTAATACCAGTTTTTTTTTCTCTGGCGGATCCAGGCTTGGGGATTACCTGAATATTTGCCCTTACAAAAAAATCGTTTCTTTTGGTTTTTAGAGCGCTAATTATTGCATTAAACCAATGCGAACTACCGTTCATTAAAATGATCTTTTCCAGAATATACAAGAACTGATTTAAACGTGTACCAGTTTTCGTCAACAAACGATTTTCAAAAATTTTCATTCGATTATTTATGAATCGGGTTAAGTAAAAAAAGTGGTTTTTCTATAGTCACAAATTGTCTTTGGTTTGTTGGACAAATGATGAGATGGCACATTCAGCGGGACAAAGGCAATACTAACAATACAGAGATCGTAATGTCAGGCATGTGACCAATATTTGAAACAATCTGGGACAGTTACTATTTGGTCGAACGTACAGATGAAGATGTTGTCCTGTTTAGCTGGGTAGTCACTCGTGTTAAGTAAATGTAGGTGCATAATAGAGTTTTAGCATAGCGTTACCGTTTTTACGTTACAGTGTTTGCGGCAGTCGACTGCGCAGCGCGAGAGTTACCACGAATGGTAACGTACCGGCACAGGCTGCACCGTCGCCAGCGGCTTCCGGTAACACGGTAAACGGTAACGCAAACACGGTACCGATATGCTAAAACTGCATTAATGATCGGAAAGTAGAGGATTCCGATAGCGTTGTCACAGTCGTAGAGGATTTCCAGGTAATGTGAGGGATATTAAAAATGGAAAAACATGACACGATTAGGAAATTTTGTAATAAAATACATATAGTGCGCCGAGTAGGTAATTGGAAAATCCCGCGTTAGCAGATTATGTAAAATAGCAGAAAAAAATATTCTTCTGGTAGCCTGCAGTTACGCGAATGAAAATAAGATCGAGTTTTGTAAAAAAGATTCATTTAGAGACAGTTAAAATACGAACGTATGGATCGGTCGCTCACACCGATGATCGAAGCGATGACTCGATGACTCGCTGGCTTGTTAGAAGACGGCACATAGCCGACGACGGTTTACTCCAAGTAAACTTAAAATGTACAATATGCGCACTTTATTTACATTACGTGTTTACAACTCATGGCTCGCGATCGCAAACAAGAGGTCGTTCAAGGCCCGCTTTGAGCGGGGCTCACCGCTCTCAACCTCTCCTCTCTCCGTCTCTCTGACCACTCTGTCCTCGTTTTCTCTGTTCGATCTTCAAAACACCAGACTCTCGGTTTTACCAACAAAACCCCGCCCACAAAAGGGACATTACAACTTGAGAGTGAGGATGGCTCATTGAGTAGCCCATACCCGGCCACTGCTTGGCAATCGGAACAAACAAAGCTAGGTGGATTCAAAATAGTCACGTGACCTACCTCTCGCACTCTCATAAAGAAACCCAAAGGTATTCCGCAAAACACAAATATAACATAAATGAAAACCAACCAACTAAAAGAGACCCAACTCCGGGAATCGGCTCTCGGCCGACACGTCTCAAAGTATTGTCATACCCTGCAGGGTTTGTGCTCCGCGGCGCCAGAATTCCTTTCCTTTGTTAACACGTGGAGCGCCTAACAAAGCCTGGTGGTCTTCCCTAGTGACGGATCCAGCCGCCAAGTCGCCAAGCTGAGACATGTGACCAAGTGACACTTCGCTCAGTAACTGAGCAGTGCAACTGTCCCACACTGAACGTCTGGTGACTTCTTCCTAAGTCCAACCCAATGTTTGACCCCTTGACCGACCTGCAGCTCCCGTCCGCTTCGGGGATTCTCGTGGCGGTAATCCTTCTTCGAAAGCTTACATCGCTTTCAGCCATTACGGAGTTACTGACGGATTTGTATGAGTCGTCTCCTAACCCGCTCGCTGGGTGGGCACAAAAGCACGGGGAATAACAACCTCCTCCGCGGTTTCTCCTTACGCCCCTCGCGCCAATCTCAGCTCGGCCCGCGGGGAAACAAACACAATACAGGTAAAGAAGCTAACCCCGGCGAAAGATCACTAACTGCTGGGCGGTTTTAATTATTAAGTGAGGGGCCCCAACTTAACAGAGACATTCAGATTTTGGAAACATCATTTAAAACGCCACCTGAATGTCTCTTTTTTTTAACTTAGGGCAATGCGTACAATTATTTTGACTCTTTTGACGTAATAGGATGTTTTTTTGACATCGTGAAAACTGAAGCGTGGCTGTTTTGTTTTGCCTTCACTTCAGTTATTAGCAAACAAAAATATTTCGTGGTAATGGTTGGTCTTCGTTGGACGAAATACTTCAACGCCTGCTGGGCCAGCGGCCGCCTCCCGCCGCAGTGGAAGACAGCCAAAACGACACTGCTGCCCAAGCCGAACAAGCCGCCGGAGATAGAGGGCCTGCGCCCCATCTCGCTCACGTCCTGCGTGGGCAAGGTGCTGGAGCACGTCCTCAACACCCGGTGGCAGCGCTACCTGGAAGACAACGGCCACTACAGCGACTCCATGCTGGGCTTCCGCTCGCGCCTGGGAACGCAGGACGCGATGCTGTTGCTGCAACGCGAAGTGCTGGAGCCCCCCGGAGGAGTCCCGCAGAAAGACAACCGCGCCGTCCTGGGCCTGGACTTGCAGAGCGCCTTCGATAAAGTGAAGCACTCGGCTGTCCTGGCCCAGGTGGCGAAGCTCAACATGGGAAGACGCACCTACGATTACATATGATCGTTCCTGACCCGACGCACGGCCAGGTTGGAGGTGGGCGGAGACCGACTGGAAGAAAGAGAGCTGGGAAGCGTGGGCACCCCCCAGGGGTCCGTGATCTCTCCGCTCCTCTTCAACCTGGTCGTGATCGAGGTGGCCCGGCGCCTAGAGACGCTGGGACCGCGGATAAAATATTGCATATACGCGGACGACGTGACCATCTGGGCGACCGGCGGCAGCGACGGGGACGTCGAGGCCGGTCTCCAGGCGGCGGTGGATGCCGTCGAGGCCGCGCTCGAGGGCACGGGCCTCCGGTGTTCGCCGCAAAAGTCCCAGCTGCTGGTCCTGCCCCCGCCGGGACGCTGGAGGAAACGAGCCGCAGAGGAAGCGGAGCGTAACATCATTGTCAGGGCCGGCGACGGCACGCCCGTCCCGCACGTCCAGGGCCTTCGGGTCCTGGGTATGTACGTGGACGCTCACCGCACCAACGGGACAGCGGCCCGTCACATCGCGACCAAGATCGGGATAGCGACACGCCTGATCAAGCGCGTGGCGTCGCGGTCGCGCGGAGTTCGAGAGGCGAGCCTCCTGCGTATGCTGCAGGCCTTTGCAGTCAGCCACGCAGCGTACGCGGGAGCGTTCCACCGGTGGACCAAGGCGGAACGGCAACGCATAGACGCGGCTATCCGCAAGGCATACGCGGGAGCCCTGGGCCTGCTGAACGGGACCCGGACGTTGGCCTTGCTGTCTCTGGGAGCACACAACACGCTCTCGAAGATCAGCGAGGCCCAGAGGACTGCACAGCTGACGCGCCTGGGCCGCTCCGCGGTCTGGAGGCGCCTCCTGGAACGAGTGGGCCTGACGTCCCCGGAGGAACCTAGCCCCGAGTTGACGCCGCTGAGCGAGGTGACGACCAGGAGACTGGTGTTGTATCCGCTGCCGAGGAACGTGAGCCCGACGGAGAACGTGGAGAGACGAGCGGCGCGCGCCAGGGCGCTGCTCCGCCAGTACGAGAACGACGACGGCGCCGTGTACGTGGACGCCGCCCGTAACAGGAACAGACCGAACACCTACGTGGCGGTGGCAGTGTCCGCGACAACGGGTGAAGTGAGAACCGCGTGTAGCGTGCGCGCCCGAAGCGCGTGCCAGGCCGAGGAGACGGCGATAGCCCTGGCCGCGTGCTCCCCGGGCGTGCAAACAGTACTGAGTGACAGTAAGGCAGCGATCCGTAACTTTGCGCGCGGAGCCGTGTGCGGTGCGGCTGCGCGAGTGTGCGTGAGGACAAACTGACGACACAGTTAGTGCTAAAGTGGTTCCCGGCCCACGCGGGCAGGGACTTAGTGCCGAACTCCCCGAATCGCAACGAGGGGCGGACGCCTCGGCCCGTGGTCCTCGCCACGTGCCGGACCGCGGCCGCTCCCGCCCCCGAAGAGGCGACAACGACCACGAGTGAAGACGACGAGACGCCGCTGACAGACTACGGCGGTATCCTCGCATGGCATCGGGAACAGAGGCGCCACTTTCCGCCCCGCACCGGTACCTGACCCGGCGAGAGGCGGTGGGACTGCGCCAACTCCAGACCGAGACGGTGCTAACCACGGCGCTCGCGCGCCACGTGTGCCCCGAGCTCTTTGCGAGCGAAGTGTGCAGTGTTTGTGCGCGAGCGACGGCCACCCTGGCGCACCTGATGTGGGGTTGTGACGCAGTTGTGCGCGGACGGTGAGACGTTACCGCCGCGAGTGAGACAGTGCGTGGGGTCCGCGGACCCGAGTGACCAAAGGAGGGCCGTCCAGCAGCTCGAGGCTGCCCTGGCCCTGCAGAGACAAAAGGGCGACCGCCCGAGTAGTCCGAGCGGGGTAGGGGCGCACCAAAGCCTTGGGTCCTAGGCCCGACGTGAACTCTTAGGACTATAAGAGTAGCGTAAGGTAGGGTGACCCCCGCGCCCTGCGCGGCCGGTGGGGATCCCGCATGCCGGACGTGTGACAATAAAGTCTTTTCTCTCTCTCTCGGGGGGCCTCGACGGTGAAATTCAAACGCAATTCATTTTCCAATAGCACAGACTTTATACATACATACATACGACTTCATTTCGAGGCCTGAACACTTATACTGATACCAAAGGCTATTTGAGGAGCTACAAAATAAACACTCGTTCCGTTTTGTTTAAAACACGGCTTTCTCTCGCGGCGGTGTTACGCGAAGTAGCGTGCAGATACGCGAAGGCGCCTACTGATCGGTTCTTTATCGTTATTTTTATTTCTTTTCGGGTACTATGTGCTTTGTACACGTCGGCGTCGCAGGCAGCTGATCCGTGTACTGTCGTCTGCTTTTATTGGAGAAGTGGCGCCTTCCAAAATATTTCAGCTTGTATTCCCGCACAACTCGTCAGCGGAATATTTCTATGAATATAACCACTGTGAATGTAATAAAAGGCGGTAATTGCTGTATACTAATTTTCCGGTGGTTGTTTAAATTGAGCCGCGTAGCGAACTTCTCTATATGTGTTTGTCTTGTTTTTCAGAAACAATTCCGCCGCCGCTCCCAGGTGGCGCAACATGTTTACTTGAAACTGCAATGCACGTGGCCCATACCGCCCAAACGAGGGGCATGTTTACCGATTGAGTGGATGGGAAACGCGGCTTGCGGAATAGGAACGAAGCATCAGAAGAAAATACAGAAGGTTAACGGAGGCTTAAGTTGTTTGCGAAAAGTTTTTGCAGAGCAGTTGTACCGAGCAAATGCTTATATATGTTCACGCGCATATTCTATGAGCGTGCCACCACTGTCGCTCCGCCGCGGTTTTCTGTGTTGGTGCGCTTGGTTCGCTGGCTGCGTTGGCTCATTTATTGCGGTCGTGCTTTATATCCTGGGTGTTTAGTTCTGGGTGTGTGCGCCTTCTTTGCCCACAGTATTGATTTGTTGGTTGTAGGGGTTATTAGCGCGCCGACGCAACGCAGGCGATGAGGCACGCCGTAGTAGAGGGCTCCGGTTTTAATTTTTACCACCTGGCGATCTTCTACGTGCGCCGAAATCTCGTAAACACGGGCGTTTTTGCTTCTCGCCTCCATCAGGAAAGCGGCCGCCGCGGCCGGGAACCTAACCCGCGTCCTCGTCTTTGCCTACAGTGTTTTACTCTTATGCCGATGCCTTTGTGCAGCTGTTTAATGATTCCGCTTGTGCAAACTTCAGCTCCAGAATATGGCAAGCGTCAAGAAGCAGCAAAACGAAAGCACGCGCGTTTTGTTCCGCTGTGCACTAGCGGGTACCATTCCAACAGGGAAAATGTGTCGCTCTCTAAAGTACCGATTGAACTCTCCACGGTTGCTCAGTGGCTAGGAGTTGCACTGCTGAGCACAAGGTCGCAGGTTCGATTCCCGGCCGCGGTGGCCGCTTTTCGATGGAGACGAAAAGCAAAAACGCCCGTGTGTACGAGATTTCGGCGCACGTTAAAGATCCCCAGGTGGTCAAAATTAACCTCGAGCCCTCCACTACGACGCGCCTCATCGCATTCGCTGCGTTTGCGCGTTAAAGGGACAGTAAAGTGATTTGTAAACACTGCAGGATTACTAGCGCAAATTGTAGTCCGGAGTCCCTAGGCCCTGTTTCGATTACTTTGAGCTCGTTTACGCGAATTTATTCAGTAGAAAAGTCAATTCGAAAATGCTGTCCTCCTCTCTGCACCCTCGCCCATTTTTTTGGCGTTTTTGTGTAACATCAGCAGGAGAGGAGCTGGCAATTGGCTGCGCTACTGCACGGCTCGCCGACCTTCCGCGATCGAGTCAGTCGGCCCGACGTTTAGTCCGCCGGCAGCCGACGGCTCGTCGCAATTCGCTCGATTAGTTGAAACTAAGCCACCACACGTTTGTGAATGCGTAACATTGATCGTGGCTTCGGGTAACTTCGGGTAAATTCGGGTAACTTCGATCGTAGCTTTGTCTCCACGTTCGTTACGCATTGAAAGTTCGCGTTCTTGTGTACATAATTCATACATTAGCTTTGTAAAAATTAAAATTGTAGGTGAGTATATTTTTGTTTGACGCTTGATCCCTGTTTCCTTGATTTCCTCATGTAAATAAAGATTTTCTTGATTGAGTAGACGCTCAAGGACACAATCTAAAAAAATCTTCTTTTGTTGTCTCGTACCTGTTCCGCGTTGATTTTTGTATTGAGTTGAATACGTACATAACGCCGTTTCAAGGCATTGGTACTTCTGGGTTTTTAGGGGGGTGATTTTTGTCTAGTGGCAAGATAGCTTTTTTTACCTCATTTCAAATTATTTTGGACTACGCATTGACAGAACAAGTTTGTTTTTCTGAAACATAATTGGGGTCTCTTTCAAGTGTCCGAAGTATTTGTTATTTGTTTTTGACCTCCGTTGTATACTTATAATCACCAATGTTAGAAATACCGTGGTTAGTTTGCAGACAAAAACAACTATTAACCCTTTATCTAACCAACTAGAAAACGTAAAAACAGAAGTTTTGTATACAAAGTACGTTCAGTGGTAAAGCAATAAACCAATGAAGCAATGAAGAAGGAACATTTTCTCGCACGTAATTCGACGCTCTTAACAATACCGGTCATGCTTAATCATGTTAATTATATTAATATTTTAAGGTTATTTAAATTCAAAGTATAACAATTTCAGCATACCAGCCCGTGCTCCTGAAACAAAAATTGTGTTTTTCTGATTACAATTTGTAAAAGAAATGGGAACAAAGAAATTGTACGGAGCAATAAAATGCCTTTCGCAAAAATGTTTCTGTGCGCTCTGTTTTTAGCGCAATACATTTGAGCTACATGTTATTTAAATTCAAAATAAAAACGATTGAAACCGCCAACGGCAAAACTCGAATAAAAAAGTACAACTGGTAAATGTTTTCCTATTGATGACCGCAATTCCTGTGACGTAGAAATTGGTCATTACCAAAACTGGCAATCCTAACTTCTTGGTCCAAACATATTCTCAGAATGTCTGAATGTTTTGGACGAGCAGCTTTTTGTGGTGCTATACAATTTATCAAACGATACGTTGCCGGCTGACATCGTTGTGTCGTTTCACTGACACGTGCTCCCCATTGCCTCGTTCTCTTCTGGGGTAGTGTATTTAATGACATGCCACCGACGGAAGAAACTGTTGCGGTACACAGAACTTCAACTAGAAGCAAGAGAGTTATCTTTTCCTTGCCCTTATTGAGGAAAATATTCCACCCCTACCAATGGGTCTCAACCCTCGATGCCTGAAGGTAGCGAGTACGTGTTTGAAAAAAAAAAACATGCCACCAGCGCAGTTCTGCCTTCTTCTCTTCTTTTTTTGGTCTTTTTTTGCGCTTTTTTTCTTCGGTCTTGTACTCAGACGGCCGGTTATCCGCAATAATTGAAGACGGTTTTTGCGTTGTACACACCACAACACCCAGGTACGCAACGCTTTGCTGAGGACTACAGATAAAAGGGAGCTGTTTAAACTCAAGAGTCATTATGCAGAGTTACCGTGCACACGCATCAAGAGAGTTGGGGCGGAAAACAATGTGCAAGATGCACATGAGAAGTTCGGAGATGTCAGGTGCTGACCAGAGGCGAAGGCAAGGCGAATAAAGGGGAAGGGTGAAACTACCCGCAATTTTCATAGCAGACGCAGACTGAAAAGCAGGCATCTCGCGCTGTCACGCAGACCAAGGCGTTTACCTCCAGAACATGCTGCATCAATGATCACTTAAAACAACGCAAGTCACACATGCGGCTTTTTGCACAGTGGCAGCAAGCGAACCTTTATTTGAATTGGTTTTGAATAGTTAGAATAAATTTATGGATGTGGCGGTGTACGTTTAAACTCAATTGCCTCGGCCGCCCTTCTGACACACGGGGCAACAAATTTGTCGAACTGCTGTTTTGTAGTCAGTCGGAAGGCACTCATCATGTGGTCCAAGAAATTTTTCTGTCCATGATTTACCGAAACAAAATTATGTATTGGTTAGTTGGTGCTGTATAGCTGTGGGGAAAGCGGTAATGCGCTTCATCCGGTGTCTAATGTTTTTAATTTTCAAAGCGAACTGGAAGTATTAAAAGTTTTTTGAAAGGTTATTAAAAATAATGAAAAAGTAAGCCCCTTCAACTTTCATAGTTGCCCAAACATCACAAATACGGAAATAGACAGGGGTTTCGTGAAACGTCTACGAATGGTATGGGGCTGGCTTGCTGAGGAATTTATATTTCTTTAACGTTAAACGAACAAATGCATATCCCACTGGTATGACTTGACAAAAATTGGGCAAAGATGAGATCATGTATCATTCGAAACGACTGTTTCCACGTTTAGAGGCAATAAAGACATTGATGTGATGAAGGTCACTTGGCCCTGTCTGAAAACCGAATGCTGTCCTCCAAATAACCACGGTTGTGGCTAGTGAGCTGATTGCGGAGGCCTCTCTGTAAGACGTATCGAAAAAAGGACTCGCCACACGATCTATGGGATACGGAGCGAAATACGGTATCACTGAAATTGAGACAACAAAGAAGGCTAGTCACCTGCAAGCGTCAAAACAAAGCTTAATTTAAGACATAACACTCAGTAGGCAATCCCATCGAATACAAATACTGTTATCTGTTTTATAGGTAAGCACACATTTCGGCAAGTTGAATAATACACTCTAACAAAGCACCAAATGTTGCCACTCCGAGATGTCTACAATTGTAATAGCCCCAAACCAACGATAGCGAACCAAACCAACGAAGAGGTAGGCCGGACACCTTTTATACATATTATACATATTGTTACGAGGAACGTATTGTTATGCGAACGCGGAAAGGCGGACAATGCCCCACAGGGTCATGACCCAATTAGGACTACGAAGATAACGACGACAGCGAAGTTCCTGGCGCGGCCTCTGGCTTGGCCGCCATGTAAATAAGCTTGTACACAGATCCTTCATCACCATTCGCCATGGCTCGCCTCATCAGTTCTGCCGCCACGTAAAAATATATATACCAATGTGTGTGTATATGCATGTATAGATGTGGATGTGTATATGTTTGCGTGTTTGTATTGCATTAGCAATTGTTTCTTCGAAAATCGCCTATTTACCATTTCTTTTACTTTATATTCACCAAAAACTTCCGCTTTTTCGTTCTTATTCGAATTCGGAAAATACTTGCTCCTGTAATCTTGTGTGTACTCGTAACGCTGCGTGATAACTTTTATATATTACAAAACTGTAGCGGAAAAATAAATTGGGGTCTTGGGCCCCGGCAAGCTGCAAATGTGCAGCTTTTTCCCTGTTCCTTCTTTTCTTTCTCAAGAGAAAAATAAAGATTTGATTTGGTTTGATTTTCCATCTTACCAAATCATCGCGAACGGTTCGACCAGCACTCCCTTGCTTGAATGGCTGCTGGTGCGTTCTCTATTGTTTAAATATTTCCTGCTGGAATTCTTTAGAAGCAACATGGTCACCCACCTGGCTACACTTACGAAAAACAGGGAACAAGAACAAATGAAAAGCACCCAGCAAAAAGAAAAAAAAACGCAAGGTCTGAAGTGACTTGAACGACGAATAATTACCAATAATAATGAAGTAGTATTTCTTATTGGAGGTTGTAGCTTGTTGGCATGTTGTACTCTACTCTGTGGGCGGAATTTGAATCAATAATTTTCCAAAACAGGAAATCGCAGCTAAAAGAGGCAGTCCACAATGCGAATTGCTATTATCTTTTCTAGGTTTGGCACTATTGTTATCAATCAAAGAGATTCGGTGTAATGTAGCGTCTTACTTTCTTTAAATGCCCGTTAGTGTAGCTCGATTTCTATAAAACAGCTTGGGCTGCCCAATTACCTTCTGTGGTGGAGAAATTTGGATTTTACCTTCATCTTTTTACTTCTCCATTTGATAAAATGCTGCCTTTACGGCTACTTCCAATACTAATACTCAAAGTAATACCAAAATACTAATGCTTGAGACTTCTCGCGGCTCCCCCCGTTGGCGGCGGAACGTCGACGAGCACTGTTAGGTGTCACGAAACCTTTTTAAATATGTAATGAAGCATTAACTGCGAAGCACAGCCGTAACTAATTTCTTTCTTCGAAATATTTTCGCAGCCGCAGCTTTCTCACAAGTCAAATGTGCTACAGGCATACCGATTTCCGACGACGCATGTTTACCTTTCTGCAAGCGCGTTCCTTTCTACAGGAAGGAGATTTCGACGTAAGCGTTGGAACAGCAATCGAATATCGCGTGTAGTAGACGTAAATGTTTTAGGGGCGAAGCTTCTCTTGCTCGGGCCCTGTCCCGTCCCTCCTTGATGCTGTATCCGGCACATTAATGATGATTGTGGCAGGATCCCCCTAGGAATTGGCCAACCAAAGATTGGCCGAAGAGGTCAAAATGTTCAACGCGTTCGTTGTTAGGCAACAAGGCGAAGAGGAAGAACAAGAGGTTGTCGTTCGTCGCCTGCGAGCTCAAGACAAGTACCGGTGGTACGCGACATAAGATGGTCGCCAGAAGGCGACGGCCAAGGTGGCTAAAATGTCACACACCGAATTCGCCAACTTACTTATGGAGATTGCCATCGTCCCAAAGAAGCCCTACATAATCACCACAAACATTGACGTCGTCGACGGCCTTGTCAATGAAGCGGTAGTAAATTTGACGTGTCGAGTCTTTATATGATGTGCGGGCGAATGTATCACAGTTTTACCTATAAGCATTTTATCTTCGCACCTCTCATAATCATTCACTTCGTGGAGATGGTGGGGTTTTTTGAACCGAAGAACAACGAAGTGACCTGATCTCATAATAAACAGCTCTTCACTAGCCAATCGGCCTTGCAAACCGATGTTTCTCAAATTTAGCTGGTCTTTAAATAAATTGTATACCCACCATAAGTTTGTTTACAGAAAACTATTGTGGAGTCGCTGTTAATGTCTTGAGCTAATTCTGGTGGCTGTAATATCCCTGTATTTTTTGTGTTAGAATCTTCGAATATCCGTTGGTCCTGCTCAGTATTATGCGCCCCTTGCGTATTTGTTCCACGTCTTCTCATACTTCCTTAGGCTTCATTATACTTGCGGTCGTGGCAAAGTGCAAAAGCACATAAAATGGTGGCTTGGACATACGTTTCACATTGGGGGCTGCTTTATGAACGGTAGGCTTGCAGACGTCAAATAAATACCGAGCTCAGTTTTTTTTTCGACGTGAAAACGCGTGCCTAAAGACTCGATCAGATAGATATTCAAAATAATTGTGGTTCCCGACTAGAACCGTTGTTTTTGAAGGATGCTCAAAATTTGTCAACGAATAATATCAGGTAGTCATCTGCAGTGTACAGCTGTGTAGTTAAACCTAGAATCCTTGCTTTTTTTAACCCTCAAAATTTGTTCTTTTGTTTCAGCATTAAACACAAGCAGATCGCTTGGTATTTTCGGCATTGTAGATTGAAATTTACAATATCCTAAGTGTTCATAGCGTAGTCATTGCAACTGAAGCTGCATTCAGGTGGAACTATCATTAAGCAGAACGTGACGTGGCTGCACATTGTGTAGTTGGTGGAGAGCTACGCAAGATAACGCCTAGTATTTTGCCATTTATTTCTGTGGTGGTGTCGGGGCTTGACAAAGACAAAAAAACAATTTTTGTCCCAGCTGTGTGTACTCCCAGGATTGTTATTGATTGCATAAAGAGCTCTTTAGAAAACATGCCACGTAACCTCCGCACAAGTCAAGAACTGCAGAAAGGGCGGCTATCTAAAAAGCTCAGCATCCTTGACATTGCAGATGTTAACATAGAATACGTAGACCTTGATGTCTTCAATAGGTTTACCTTGGATTTTCTTACCCCTGCGGATATTGTCGGTAGATCTCTCACTAAATACGTCCAGCGCACTCTCCCTCTCTTAAAAAAAACACTTGTATGTCAGATCTTTTCATAATGGGGCGCAGGCCTTTCCCGTTGCGCACCAGTTCACACGAACAAATCCACCGAGACGCGAACTCCCCACACTTTCTGCTCGGCTGCTTGCCTCCTCTCCCGTTTTCCTCACACTTTTCTATCGAGATATTTCCGCCAGGCTACTTTGCTGGAACAAGTTTTAAGTGACGTGGGGGGCACATGAAATCGAAGGTTTAACAGCGGCGATAATGAAAACACAGGCCCTTCTTAAAAGAAAGATAGCTAATATGCGACACTTTCCCCTTCCACACTAAGTCAAATCAAAATCCAAAACCCACCGTCCCAAAGTCTACAATCTCATCTGCCAAATTTCGAAGCTGAATTCCACACCCACTCAGGTCATTTCAACGGCTAACACTCGCTTTTAGAAGACAACGACAATGCCGAGCGGATAGAATGTGATGTACGCATAGACGTATACACCCTCCTGTTCATAACGTGCAGGTTTGAGGTTTGATTCCGGCCACAGAAGACGTTCTTAAGGGCGTGTACGTTCCACACCTTCTCGTTTGCTCGTTGACTCCTCGTCTCTTTCATTCTGACTTTTTTGTATAGTCGTTTCCTTCCCTGCAGTCTATTGCGCATTGTTTGACCGACTCAAGCTGTGGATAGAAGTCAAGCCTCAACAGCTCGGCCATCAACAACATTTTCTATTTAGCGTCAAAATGGAACTCTGCAACATTCCTATGGCAATAAATTTGCATAAAACAGCTTTCCACAGACGCTCATCCTTTGCTTGAATAAAATAGTCAGGCTAAACATCGCTTCACGCTGACGCACACTCGGATCATAACCTGACAGAGAGGTATTGTTGCATTGGGCTGCTTTTTAACCTTTCTTTCGGTCCCCTACTGCATAAGCGTACTGTGGGTGGAAAAGAGCTGTTGTCAAGGTGATGCGACGCTTCGTAGTGTAGTTTTTAGAGCTGCAAAGCTTACTCATATGGGTGGGCTGTCCTCGAAAGTTGGAGTGTCAGGTTTGGAATGCAACAGCAGATTGTGGGAACCAACCTCATCTGTTGTGCAGTTATACCGGTCTCTTTCTTATTTCCAGTGTTGTGTTTATGTAGTGAGGCCCAGCATTGTCTTTATTTTTTGGTTATGTTCAACATAACCAGGATTTCTTAACATATCATGGCAGCTTAGTGGCAAATGTTTTGTGCTGATGAACCGAAGGGTGCGGTTTGATCCGCACAGTGGCAGCCGTATCGGAACTAGAGGTCAAAAAAGAAGGCATGACAGAAGGAAAAAAACCACACAAATGTAGGAACAACAATGCACCATTACAGCAACTTCTGGTCGGGACAGCGGCACTTCGGCAGAAATACACCTTTAAGTTTCTACTGATGAAAGTTAGTTATGGGCAACAAATTTTATTCTTCAATGGTGTGAGAAAACAATACAAACTTGAAAGTGCTAGTCCTGGCGAAAATGGGGTTAAATAAAGGTCATGGGAGTGACGGGTTTTTTATGTAGAAAGGGTTCTAAGATACGCAGAACGGTCTTATCCAAGCTTATTTGTGAACAATTAGAGAAGATATTTCAAGCGAAGGAATTTCTGTCTTAACTTTAAATGCGGATGTTCTTACTGTACCTAAGATTTGTCACAGACTCGCGGCGATTGTATTTTAAGTAAATAAATCGTACAGCCCGTTTTTGGACTTTTTCGATAATATGGATGTTAGTGTTGGTGTAGGGATCCCACACTATACAAGCATTTTCTAGGTTTAGTTTAAAAAATGTGCATGTCCTGTAAAACATCATCAGTTTCTCTTAACAACCCCGACCGGGCAAGCGAGGAGTATGTGCAACAATTCCCGCCCGTCCTAAGGTGCGACTTTGTTGCCGCGAACCGCCGTTCCAAGTGGCACATACGGGACCTACCCTTGACGGTGCAGTAAGCTTGCTTGTCTGTTGAAAGCTTCTTGTTTGGGACACTTTGTCTACGCAAAAGGTGCCCTCCCTCATTGTTGTATGTGCAGAAATGCTTTCCTTTGTGTGCACACTCATCTGGACTTTCCCGGTGAGCAGTGTCGCACGTGGGGCAGACCATTACAGGTTTTGGGCTTATGCCTTGCTTGTGACCTGGACCATGACATCGGAAGCACAAAAAGACGTAATCTTCAAGGGTATCACTTTTCTGAGTGTTCCCCAATGATTGATCATGCGAGGAGGCTGAGAAGACGCAAACGTGATGAGGGTAGAGCCACATTTGCTCATCGGTTTTGCCGCTAGAACATTCACACTTTCTGTGGTAAGTGCATTCATGAGAGATGCACTAGTTTCTGACTTGTCGCAGCCATGCATGACTCCACGAGACATGCCGCATCCCGGTGCCTGGATAACCGTTACTAAAAGTGGAAGGGCACATCCGAGTACTGGTAGTGCCTTTAGTCGCAATGGTTTACCTGTCTGTGCTGAATCACAAGTGTGTACGTTGACCATGTTAGCCCATTCGCTAACCTTGATGGTGAAGTGCTTTTGTAAGTCGAGGTTTTAAAAAAAGCGGCAATAGGCTTGGGCAGCAATTGTGCACTTAGAGTCGTGACATCATATCGTTCCTTTGATCGACTAGTAAGAGCATGACTCCCCATGTACACACTCTAGTGGGGCTGCAAAGGGCGGGTGTGTCACTTGCGATCGTGATGAACTTTTTCTCTGGTTAAGGTTGTCATCATCCTCGGGCATTGTCACAGCAGACGACCAATCCGCTTTGAGATCAGCGGCGATGCAAAATCACGAGTCCTCGTTCAAAAGCGAGGGGTGCTCCGTTGTAATACACATTATAAGGCACCGTAGGGCACATAATTCGCTCTTTTAAGGCACATAATTTTGTCAAATACCGAATGTTTCCAGGAGCCATCTTTATGGAAGGCTGATAGCTTCTCTTCTTTCTGTTAAATATATGGTTCGAATTATCACAGGCCAACTGTGTGAAACCTGTTTAAGGTGATAAAACGGCGTGGTTACAATACTGGGCGACGATGGCCAATCGGGCTGTTGAGAATGTGCAAAACTTTCCGCACCTTTTACCTTCAAAGTAGCTGTTGGAGAAATTTGGTTGTTCATGGTTAAAATGTTTCCACTAAAAAGTTGAGCCTTGTTTTGAAGGGACCAACTCTATAATTAAGAAGCCCCTATAGTTCTCTTGTGCGTGCTTTGTCTCCACATTATTCACCTTTGAGCACTGCTGGAGTGTGCGATTTTATATTGTCTTTCGGCGCTGTTCTTTGTGCTGCTTATTCGGTCTTTTGAATTGACTTGGACATCGCGTTCTATTTGTAGCAGTGAAATGTGGGCAGGTAGACGCAAGCGCCCGTGTCATTGTTAGATGTTACGTGGTGCCCCACATAGCAGGCTCGGTAGTCCTAGAACAGTTTGTGTTCCCTGTTAAACGCGGCGGCTCCGCCGAGGGCGTCAGAGGCACCTCGGATAACAAAAATGGTGCGGAGATATTAGCACTTTCCATGCGTTCACGATATTATTCTCCGTAGTGAGTACGGCTGCATAAAACAAGTGTAGGGGTTCTGGTAGGAGGGCCAGTGCCTTTAGTAGTTCTTCGCGACGCAACGGCTGCGTGATCGGCTTCAGCCTGGTAATGGGTTGCGTTGGCGAAAGCACCGATGTGTAGACGAAGATATCTGAAATTCTGCCTCGCAGCATTGTGCCGTTGCCGATGCCAGACGCCCTTCAGCATGGCCGCACTGCGCAAGCAATCTACTTCCTCTTAAGGGAGGAGGTGATTCTATTTTATGCTTGCTAAAAGAAAATGTTTTTGGCTATTGTTTACTTGTGAGGCCTTTTTTCCTACGTAAAATTTTGAATACCGGCGAGAGCATGCCGGGTGTTTTTCTAGTAATTGGGGTAGGTAGTTTGTTGTATTGTAATTTCCTCTTTTCTCATCACAATGCGGGCACTTGGCACATGTAACTCGAACTCTGCAGCTGTGTAAAGTGCGCGCCAGTAGCTGGTTTTTAATACAGCGCCGCGAATGACCACATGCTGCAGTGAATAAAAACTGCCTTTTTATTTTCTGGGAAGGTGAAGCGGATGAATGTCAAGACGATGTTTGACAGGAATGTTGTTGGTATATCTTCGCCAGGGATGCCCTTACTGCTGATGCACCATGATGCCTCATGTTTTTCGCCAGGTAGGCATCCACTGGGGTCTCCAGATCAAGGTTATAACACACAACCAGGCAGCAGTTAAGTATGCGGTTGGGTTGTGACACTGATGTTTGATTTTACATAAAGGTCGGTGTAGAGGCACGAAGTGATCGTTGCTTGTTCTCTGGTAAATAATTTTCGCACACATTTCTGTCCTTTACAATTAGGTAATTAAGCATTTAAGATGTTCTCAGATAAAAAGCCCAAAACGCAGCTGGCCCTCGCGTGGTGGCTAGCAAAAGTTTTATGACAAGGAAATAAAAGTAGTTATCTTCTTTCGAGGATACGAGATATCGGTGCCGCCACTTTCGAGGTGTGATGACGTTGTTTGATGAAGGCTAAATGTTATGCGGCATAAACAACAAAAAAAAAACGGACACAACATGATGTATCAAAATTTCTACAGTACACAGCACAGTATGGAGCTCCGTGCTAGACACAGAGGGAGCCCATCAACCGGAGCTTCATCGGGGCTCCGGCGGCCACCGTTTGCAACCTGTGCTTTCACTTAGAAAAAATAAACATCGTCGCAGTAAGTTATATGTTATGTTTGGAGATCAAGGCACATGGTGCGCCGTTAACGTTTATATAAGTATTGCTAGGTATCCCCTAATAAGGACCAAAGTTATTTACAAGGACCCTGCAGGAAGAACTTCCCAATTTCTAAAGCTACAATGTTTTGCTGGTAGATGGGCGCCTGAATTCCCTAAAACAGACCCAGATACTGGCTTCACTGCATGGTTTATGCAATGAGTGTTGCTGCAGAGCAACACGTATAATCGAAAAACCAAGGCGTACCACCAACACACGAACTGAATCACCGAGCCGCGGTACAGGACGCTCACGGATATGCTGTCAAGCACACGTTCGCATTGGACGCAAGACGGGTGTGAAAGTTATTGTTGGTACCACCGTGTCATAAAAACCAAAGCACCTTTTCTGTTATGATGGGTAAGACTTGATGCTTTCTTCCTTGCAAAATGAAAAAATGCAACTTTTAAATCTAAGCCACTTTGACCGTTTCTAAATGGTGCAACAACAGACACGTCGGCAGCAAAACTCGAGAATCCCAGAATAAGTTTAAGAACTGGAAGAAGTTTAGGCAGTTGGCGATGCCTTGGCGTATCGAAATCATCGTTATGTGAAACCCATTTTGCATGGTTCGCTTTGTTCGGATGAATACAGCAATCAGTGCGGCATAGGAAGCTTGGCTTGGCCCATAAATTAAAAATGTGACCCTTGGTGCTTGTCTACGGTAGACTGCTAACAACGAAGATCGAACCAAACGACCCCACCAAAGACGTCATGGCGCGCTACGACGCGCACAAGAAACCCGGCAGTTTTGTGACGATCAGTAGCTGATGGGATCAGTAGCTGATGGACGTATTGACTCCGGAAGCTAGAACCTCAGATGTCGAAACATTTAGTGTATGCTCGCCTCCCGTGTTTGGGTTTCTAACCCAAGCCAATGACGCGGGCTCAGCAAAAATGTCTAGCTGGAAAAAACCTAATTACGTTTGAACCTAGCCATTTGAACCCATTACCAAAATTCCTTCACATTTGACCCCTACTCCGACTGTTCACCAAACAAGCTTACTTTTCGGGCGATCTTTCTTTCAGTGCTTACCCAAGATGAATTTCCCACTTCCGCCTGGTACCAAACTGCCATCCCTAATTCAACCGATATCGTCTCAACCGATTGAAATTTCTGAAAATATACTTTAACGTTTTTGAAAGTGTTCCTCGAAATGAGCATCCATGGAAGAGTCCATAGACTTTTTTAAAAACATCTCTGCAGAACATACCTACAATAAAGCATATGATGATGATGATGATGTTAGGTATTCTTGGCGCAAGGGCATCAAGGACAAAGAGCGCCAGTACTATGATAATGAATATTCGAGTGGGAATATTAAGTACAGAATATATAGTAAGCGGCATTTAAAATTTCTGCCTGAAGAAGAAGGACAACCTTAATAAAATTTATGTAGAGGGCAGAGTAAAAACTATTGTCTAAGTGACAGTAATTTTCTCCACATGCCCCATGCAACCGTCGTGGCGATATCAAGGATTAAGCTGCGCCGGGATTAAGCTGTGCGATGGTGGCTGCGCTCACGGGTGATATGACACATACTTTAATAAATCTACATCCGAGAGGTACTTGAAAACGCGGTTAACAGAAAAAATGGCTCGTCTGATAAAAACAGCAAGGGGTGTTGAGGTGGCAACCTGCTACGTCCTAGTTGCCTCTGAAACATACAGTATCCTACCTAAAAGAACAGCCTCTGTCTTTACTGGCGGCGGGTAAGGAAGGTGGATTGGCCGTTTTGCCGAAAGAGCTGTTTCATGCGAAAGTACGTGAGGCCATTGATTCTTCGTTTGGGCCTCAGAATAGCGTGAGGTTGTCCGACGTCAGATTGAAAGCAATGAGGATGTGTAAAGATTTGGAACTGTGTAGTGTGGTAAAGGGCATAGAAAAGAGTGTTAGTGACAGCCTCCGAAAGTTTTTCACTGTTAAGACTCCCCAAATTGACAACCCACATCGCGTCATAGTCTCAGAGAATGGGTCTTGGCAAAACTCCGTAGCGTTGTACCTGAAACGCGACCTTGACTTACTTGCGATTGATGATCCCTTTATAATTAGAAGTTCATCTGAAGTCGTGGCTCATCCTAAGGACAACTGTAATAGCAGCCTGTCGGCCTGCTCCGTAGACATAAAAGACCTGTATTATTCTATTCCCCACAAAGAGCTACTCTCCTGTGTTGAAGCGTCCATAGATGGTTAAGGGGCCGCTCTGTTTCAAAATAGTTCAGGCATCCCGGTTGACAGGTTCTTAGAACTGCTCGCCTTCTACCTCCGCTCTACCTTCTCAACTTGGGAAAGCAACATATATCTTCAGAATAATGGTGTATGTATAGGCTCCTGCCTTGCACCCGTACTAAGCGATCTGTATTTAGCCTCTCTTGACAGGGTTGTCGCTAACCGCCTCCCCCAATGTAAAGTGGTTAAAACTTTTAGGTACTTTGATGACTATCTTCTTCTTATTGACACTACGAAAGAATGTTTAGAAAGTGCAGTTTCTGATGTCCTGAGTGTCTTCGAGAATCATTTCCATCCACTTTGTTTGACGCATGAAACCCTGAAAGATGATACCATCAGATTTCTTGATCTTCGTTTGCAATTTTCTGATGGCCATGTATGCTGGGCCTACGAGCCTCGGTGCTTGAATCCCGTCCTCCCGTATAATTCCGCTCATTCTAAATAAGTCAATCGGGGAATCCTAAAGCTCTGTGTGTCAAACGCGCTTAACAAATAGTGTGTTCACCTAATGGGAGCCAGCCTCGAAGGACACACGGCTCGGCTTACTGCCGCCGGATATCCGTTGCTTTTACAGACTTCTGTAGCCGGGAATGTTTTGAAACAGGTGATGAATGAACAACGCAGGCAGGATGCTCCAAGAGATACAGAAAAAAGGAAATGCACCACTATCTTACATTCACGCGATCTCACATAATCTGAAAAAGATTGGGAAGGGCGTTGACGTAAACGTGCTCTTCTCTGCCACTAAAAAGCTATCAAAACTTTTCAAAAAGTGAATGAATGCTTCGTGTTCATCAATACTTGCACCACAAAGCATCGCACGCAGTTTGTGGAATGCTCGGTAGGCGTGGTGTATTCAATACTATTAGATAAGGGCAAGAAGAAGTATATAGCGCAAACAGGACGATGTCTAAATGACAGATTACGCGAGCATCGCAATATTGTTAAGAAAGAAGATAAAGGACATCTAGGCGCTCACTGTAAAAAATGTGGTTGCTACCCTGACCTGCAAAAATACTCCATAATTCATAAAAGCAATAATCGACTGACGAGAGAGCTAGTTGAAGCCTGCGAAATCCTCTCCAACAAAGTTCTGTCCATGCTAAAGAAGTCGCCTTTTTATCTTGTTAGTGAACGTGATCCGGCGTGTTGGCTCGAAAAATGGATATGTTTCTTTCCTCTACCCCCTTTCCCTCATGTGTATCTTCCGCTGCCCCCTTCCCTTCCTTTCTTGCAAGGCAGATACGTATTTAAGTATTTTCGTGCAATTAATCGCCTGTTGTTAGTCTGCGCTGTGTCCTGTCCACTTCTCGTCCTCGTCTACTTGCGCTGTTAAAAAGAATGTCGTACCAACACGCCCAACACGCCCAAAGAGAGAGAGAGAACAGACTTTATTGTCATCCGTTTAAGGACGAATGCACCGTGTGGAAAAGTACGTTATGTTCGTCCCATTCCCATGAGACGCCGGCCAGGAACCCAAGGTCCCTGGCGGCGCCCACTGCCAGTTGGATGACAGCAGCTTGTATCTCGGTAAGAGAGCTGGGCAATGCGCCCTCCCACTGCTCACTACTTATATGTATTATTTGTTCAAAGGCATTGCCAGACCTAATGTTGTAGTGAGGCTGCTGCAATGTTGAACCACTTGCAATCTGTCCATGTACCTGTCCGGATTGCTGCGGTGACACAGGCGGGGTGAGGGAACGTATTTGATTTCAACCTGCGCCCAGCAACTGTTTGCGAATGGTTTAAAGCAATGTGGGTAGCAGGAAATTTCAGTTGGCTCAGCCTATAGTGTTGAGTGATCTCTCCGTAAGTTGCCAGTCTCACCCTGCCCCCGTCACAGACGGCACGTTGTCGTATTCGAAGTTAGCCTGCTTCGTGTATCCTCGGGCTGCTTCATGTGGCATTTCATTCCCCGGTATAGACGAGTGAGCTCGCGTCCATACCAGGAGGATTTGCCTTGAAACTGGGGTCGCCCTGTTAGTAAGGATTTTCGGGGCTGTCGATCCTCCCGCATGCATAGTAGCCCAGGACGGCCTTGAAGTCCGAGATGATGGTAGTAGCCTGCGTGCCTGTAATTGTAAGAGCTATAGCCACATCGTCACCCGTTTCTGGGTTGGGCGTAGGGATTGAGCAAGATGAGATTGCAAGTCCCTGGTTATCTATCACCAGGGTCACTACCGCACGTTGGCCAGGGTAGTCCACCGTGTCGACGTAGCATATCACTGGAATGGCACTGTACTGCTTGTGAAGAGCCTTCGCACGGGAAAGCCGTCAGTTTTGATGGGACTCTGGATATGTTTCTAGGCAGTGGGGCCACACTTGTATTGTCTCTTAGGTCCACTTGAATGGCACCATTGCTTCCATTCTGGTCCGCGAAAGGTATGTGCAGCGACAACAGAATGGCCCGCACAGTTGGGGTCCCCGCCTGCCCGTTGCAATGGGCAATGCGTTGTGCTTCTATAAGTTCATTAGGCGTGTTGTGAATGCCCATCTCCGGTAACTTTTCTGTGGAGGCGGCCATTAGAATGCCTGCAGACGCCTTTGTTGCTTTGCGAATGATTCTGTCTATTTCCTCTTTCTGTGCTTTCTTGATTTTCAGGTACGAGGTAACTTAAGTTATTCGGCTGATGACAAGGGCTTGAACTGACCGAAGGAGATTTGTTGCTTGACACCATAATGTTTATTGGTTACCCGGGCGATGAGTCTGCCAATTTGTACGGCTGAAATGTGCAGGGCCTGTATAGTAACCGTGTTGGTTCCTTTCTCACGAATTCTAATCCCTAGAGTTCGAATGCATTTAGTTCTGGGGATTGGGCTGAGTGCAGCAGAATTTCTATGTTGGGGTGATATCCTTGTCTCCTTACGGGCCTAGCTAGATTGTAGAAGAGGACTTTCGATTTTTGTGGTGAACATGCGAGGCCTCTTTGGGTTACCTATCCTTGAACCGTGTCAGCGGGAGCTTTCAGGCGTTCTTGTATATCCCAATCGTTTCCTCCTATGGTCCGAATTGTGATGTCATCAGCATAAATGCTGCGACTTATATTCGGAATTTGTCGTAGTAACACAGGTAGCTTAATCATTGCCACATTCAAAAGGAAGGACGATTATACTGAGCCCTGTGGTTTCCCGCGGCTTCCCAAGCGTATGGGGTCCGACTGGAGGCCTGGCATGGTTAGTTGTGCGGTTTGTTGCGCTAATAAATCCGTGATATAGTTATAGGCCTTCTTGCCCACGTGGAGGTCGCTGAAGTGGAGAAAGCGCTATGTTGCACGGAGTCAAAAAAAGCTTTGGTGACATCTAAGGCCAAGATTGCTCGAGTGTCTAGTGCGGATACAGTGAAGGTATCGATTATTTCATGCTGTAACTGAAGCATGACGTCTTGCGTTGATAGTTATGCCCGGAAGCCCACCATTGTATGGGGGAAGAGTTGGTGTTCTTCCATGTACCGAAGGAGGCGGTTGAACACTACGTGTTCGAGCAGTTTTCCGAACACTATGTGAAGGAAATGGGCTTAAGGTTGTCAAGCTTCTGTTGCTTTACGGGTTTGACAAAATACGTAATTTGTTTATTCGTTCATTCGTCTGAGAATACGAATAAACGTTTGAGGATAAACATTAAGAATAAAACGAGCGCTTTGCCACGTAGGAGAAGAACGGCCGTTCGCCCAAGCTTTGTTCACGTAAGCTGTGAAGTCTTCTATAGATGGGTCGTCAAAAATGGTAAGTAGCTTGTTGGTCCCTTCGCAGACCCTGGCACAGAGAAGGTGATCAGTTTAGTAATGGCTTCACAGATTTCGGCTTCGGTAATAGGCCTGTTCTTTTCGGGATTGAGATTACCAGCATATGGGTCGGCTCACTCCTGAGGGGGCTTCTTGTAAGTAAAGCTCCTGCAGTTTCTACAGTGAAGTAGATCCCAGCCTTGATGGGCATGTAGTATGGTCAGAACGTTGCTAGGCCGGTTTAGCCTCCGTCTGTCCTAGTTCAGAAGCTTGCGGATGGTGTGCCATGATTTAGGCGTATTTGTTTGTACGTTCATCCTTTCGCACAGTGCATTCCAGACGTGGTTAGTAAGATATGCCGCGTGCTTCTCTATCTCCTTGTTTAGGCCCGGTATCCGGCGGCATAAGAACTGGTTGTGCGGCTACCCCTGCAGCCGTTTCTGAAGGCTTCTCTTCGCTTCCCTCATGTGAAGGATGCGAAAATGGACCTTGTCTAGGTTCGCTTCCTCTGGTACGATTCGAGTATCCATGGTGGCATGTTCCTGTAAGCATTCCATCCTTTTTTACAACAACTTCAATGCAAGAGTTTTCAAAATTTGAAATCTCGGCCATCCGTATATTACGAAAAAAAATCCTAGTCGATAACTTTTTGCTCCTGGCCGCTGTACTTTGGCGGCCGCAATAAGTGCGGTTTCCAATATACAGGGCTCACTGCCTAAGTCTTCAAGGGGATTTGTCCACCACGAATAGGAGATATTTTTCACGATGATACAGAAAGGGGTGGTGTCGCGTTGGACAGTGTTAACTCTTCTCGTACGATGGGCGGAGTCTGTCAGAATTGTCAGGTTTAGTTGCGGTGTGGTGTCCCATAATGCCTGGCACTTTTTTTGGGCCTTGCATTACCCCAAGCGGGATGTTGTGCATTGAAATCCCCCACGATGGGCAATGGATGATCATGGGATGTGTGGAGGGCGTGTTGCAGGAGCTGTGTAGGGCTACGGGAATGTCGGGGCTGGCCCTTTTTTGTGGGCCTTGCATATCCCCAGGCGGGAGGTGGTGCATTGAAATCCCCCTTGATGGCTAATGGATGACCATGGGATGATTGGAGGGCGTGTTGCAGGAGCTGTGTACAGTTACGAAATGTCGGAGTTGGCCCTTTTTTGTGGGCCTTGCCTATCCCCAGCCGGGATGTGGTGCATTGAAATACCCCATGATGGTTAATGGATGACCATGAGATGATTGAAGGGCGTCTTGCAGGAGCTGTGTAGGGTTACGGGAATGTCAAGGCTGGCCCTTTTTTGTGGGCCTTGCATATCGCCAGGGGGGTTTGGTGCATTGAAATCCCCACGATGGCTAATGGATGACCATGAGATGTGTGGAGAGCGTGTTGCAGGAGCGGTGTAGGGTTACGGGAATGTCGGGCAGCCCCTTTTTTGTGGGCCTTGCATATCCCAAACGGATGTGGTGCATTGAAATCCCCACGATGGCTAATGGATGAGCATGAGATGTGTGGAGAGCGTGTTGCAGGAGCTGTGTAGGCTTACGGGAATGTCGGGGCTGGCCCTTTTTTGTGGGCCTTGCATATCGCCAGGCGGGATGTGGTGCATTGAAATCCCCCACGATGGCTAATGGATGAGCATGGGATGTGTGGAGGGCGTGTTGCAGGAGCGGTCTAGGCTTACGGGAATGTCGGGGCTGGCCCTTTTTTGTGGTCCTTGCATATCGCCAGGCGGGATGTTGTGCATTGAAATCCCCCACGATGGCTAATGGATGACCATGGATGTGTGGAGAGCGTGTTGCAGGAGCTGGTATAGGGTTACGGAATGTCGGGGCTGGCCCTTTTTGTGGGCCTTGCATATCCCAGGCGGGATGTGGTGCATTGAAATCCCCCACGATGGCTAATGGATGACCATGGGATGTGTGGAGAGCGTGTTGCAGGAGCTGTGTAGGGTTACGGGAATGTCGGGGTGGCCCTTTTTTGTGGGCCTTGCATATCCCAGGCGGGATGTGGTGCATTGAAATCCCCCACGATGGCTAATGGATGACCATGGATGTGTGGAGGGCGTGTTGCAGGAGCTGTGTAGGGTTACGGGAATGTCGGGGCTGGCCCTTTTTTGTGGGCCTTGCATAACCCCGGGCGGGATGTGGTGCATTGAAATCCCCCACGATGGCTAATGGATGACCATGGGATGTGTGGACGGCGTGTTGCAGGAGCTGTGTAGGGTTACGGGAATGTCGGGGCTGGCCCTTTTTTGTGGGCCTTGCATATCCCAGGCAGGATGTGGTGCATTGAAATCCCAAACGATGGCTAATGGATGACCATGGGATGTGTGGAGAGCGTGTTGCAGGAGTGGTGTAGGCTTACGGGAATGTCGGGGCTGGCCCTTTTTTGTGGGTCTTGCATATCGCCAGGCGTAATGTGGTGCATTGAAATCCCCCACGATGGCTAATGGATGAGCATGAGATGTGTGAGAGCGTGTTGCAGGAGCTGGTGTAGGCTTACGGGAATGTCGGGGCTGGCCCTTTTTTGTGGGCCTTGCATATCGCCAGGCGGGATGTGGTGCATTGAAATCCCCAACGATGGCTAATGGATGAGCATGAGATGTGTGGAGAGCGTGTTGCAGGAGTGGTGTAGGCTTACAGGAATGTCGGGGTTGGCCCTTTTTTGTGGGCCTTGCATATCCCCAGGCGGGATGTGGTACATTGAAATCCCCCACGATGGCTAATGGATGACTGTGGGATGTGTGGAGGTCGTGTTGCAGGAGCTGTGTAGGGTTACGGGAATGTCGGGGCTGGCCCTTTTTTGTGGGCCTTGCATATCCCAAGGCGGGATTTGGTGCATTGAAATCCCCCACGATGGCTAATGGATGACCATGGGATGTGTGGAGGGGAGGGCGTGTTGCAGGAGCTGTGTAGGGTTACGGGAATGTCGGGGCTAGCCCTTTTTTGTGCGCCTTGCATATCCCCAGGTGGGATGTGGTGCATTGAAATCCCCCACGATGGCTAATGGATGACCATGGGATGTGTGGAGGGCGTGTTGCAGGAGCTGTGTAGAATTACGAAAATGTCGGGGCTGCCCCTTTTTTGTGGGCCTTGCATATCCCCAGGCGGGATTTGGTGCATTGAAATTCCCCCCGATGGCTAATGGATGACCATGGAATGTGTGGAGGGCGTGTTGCTGGAGCTGTGTAGGGTTACGGGAATGTCGGGGCTGGCCCTTTTTTGTGGTCCTTGCATATCCCCGGACGGAATGTGGGGCATTGAAGACCCAACGATGGCTAATGGTTGACCATGGGATGTGTGGAGGGCGTGTTGCAGGAGCTGTGAAGGGTTACAGGAATGTCGGGGCTGGCGCTTTTTTGTAGCCTTTGCATAACCCAGGCGGAATGTGGTGCATTGAAATCTCCCACGGTGCCTAATGGGTGACCATGGGATGTGTGGAGGGCGTGTTGCAGGAGCTGTGTAGGGTTACGGGAATGTCGGGGCTGGCCCTTTTTGTGGCCTTTGCATATCCTCAGAAGGGATGTGGTGTATTTAAATCCCCCAAAATGACTAATGGATGACCATGGGATGTGTGGAGGGCGTTTTGCAGGAGCTGTGTAGGGTTACGGGAATGTTGGTGTTAAATATCATCATCACGGCGCTTGAAGACGAAGAGCAAGACAACTGCTCCTTCGCGCGAGCGCGTGTTACTTCTACTTCTTCATTAAACGTTCGTTGTTCCATGTCGCCACTGGTCTCGCTCGTCTGAACAAATGGTGCCGTGACCAGGATTCTACCTCCACGCCCACAACAGACGTCTACCCTGCGACTGAGCAGCAGAGAAGGAAACGGCGGCGGAGCAGCGGACCGACCTGGATCGCGCGACGAGACCGGAGTGGCCAGCAGAGGCATCTGAACGGCTAACAAGTCAGGCGTCATCATAAATCGCAGAGAAATGAGCAAAGAAGTGCTAACGAAGAAAAGGAAGGCGCTTCGCTGCCAGACCACGCAGCTTATCAACGCAGCCGACAGCAAGTTAATGAAGCAGCCAGCAGAGAACAGCTACTCGCGACTCAGGCGCAGATCTAAGGGATAGCGAAAGCCTCAAGAGTGCGAATGAGCAAATGGAGAAATATCTGACTGAAGAAACCGCCGATGCCGAATTTGAAAGAAGTAGTAGAGTATGACATGAAAATAACAGCAATTTTGTCTACCATCGAGTTCAGAATTAGAGAGCCTGTACAAATGGAATTAAATAGCAGCGCAAGGCAGGCGGTAGCACCAAGTACCACTCAAGACGCAACGGAGCTAGTTAAACTGCCCAAGCTGGAAATGATAAAGTTGGCGGAAGAGCTTTGGAGTGGCACCGCTTCTGGGGCTCAGTATGAGTCAGCGGTTCACCTCAGACCTAATATGACCAAGGGACAAAAATTCAATTATTTGTTAGCATCTGTCACCGGAAAAGCAGCGGCTGCCATAGAAGGGCTCCAGTATTCCGCAGAGGACAATTACGATGAAGCGATTAAAAATACTGCAAGAAACGTTCGGAAATCGAGAACAATCGGTGGAGCTTCACATGAGTGAGCTGTTGAACTTAGAGAAAGTGAGTTCGGCACATGAAACGGACGATCTCCGCAGGCTTGTGCAGAGAGTACAGATCAATACATTGGCACTGAAATCACTTAAGGTGGAACCCGAGAGAGTTACGCACCGATGTTGTTGCCAGTGTTGAAAAAAGCAATTCCACCCAGAGCTATCAGTACAGTTCAAGTCCAAAGAAGCCATAAGGAGCAGCTCAGCCACGGAAGTTATCGCGCAAAAACCGCTCAACGGGAAAAGAGTACGCTGAAAAGTTGGACAGGCTGATGACATTTCTGCGGGAGCAGTTATGCTTTCGGGAGCAAACACAGCTGGTGAACAGGAGAAGACAGCTGCGAAAGCCAAAGATAGCATCAGGCAGCTGCGCACAAACTTCAAGCTTCTACAGTTCAGCGGATAGAATCTGTCTTTTCTGCAAGCAGAAAAACCATTGGACTGAGGACTGTCGTAGGAGAATTCCAATGACTGAAAAGAAGCCATTCTCACAGATGAATAGAGCATGCTTCAGGTGCACCCCGACCGAATCACACTGCACGGATCTGTAGAGCACGCGTGAACTGCAAGCAATGCAAGGGACGACATGCTACGTCTGTGTGTAGAACAGTGCGACAAGAAAAGACGGTGCAGGTTGAAGCACAGCAAGCGAAGGCGACGACGTCTACTCTGCCACGCTACTGAAAATATACAGCATGGTCCTGTGCTTTTGCCAGACGGCTGTGGCATGGATAGGGGGACACACGTCTGGCCGACATTGCCGTTTGCTGTTGGGACAGCGGAAGTCAGCGGTCATTCATTGAACTGGAATTGGCAAAAAGAAATTGGCGCAAAAGTAATAAGACAGGAATGGCTAACATCGGTTCATTCGGAGGAGACGAGATAAAATCAAGTACATGGACGTAGTTCAAGTGACTATAGCACCACAAGACAAGCAAACAGAAACAGTAATCGAAGCTCTGCAGGTTGACGTGATTTCGCACAGTAAGCTTCCTTCTCCCAATCAGAACATCAAAGAACAAATGGGAACAACTGCAGCTACAAGTAGCGGACGACAGGACCAAGACGACAGTCACAGATGCGATAGGACTGCTAGTTGGATCCCGATTATTATTGGGAGTTTCTTACTGGTAGAACACATCGACTTGAAAGCAAACTGATGGCAGTCCGAAACGACCTTAGGTTGGGTAGTGCAAGGTCCTTCGGAGAAAAGTAAAATGAGAAGAATGGAAACCCAATCAGTCATGGTTCTGAAAGTTGAAGCTGCGGAAACAGAACTTCAACAAGACTACAGAAATTCTGGCAGCCTGGAATCAATTGGCACAACAAAACACAGGTGCAATAATACAGAAAGCGAAATAGTAGAAGAATTCCAGCGGAAGATAGAGCACCGAAGGGTCGCTATCAAGTCAGCTTGCCGTGGAAGGAGAGCGTTAATCTGGGAACCAACAACGAAAACGCACAAGAAAAGACTATTAAACAACTGACAAAAAAGGTTAAAGACAGACAGCAACATAGGCGGAGGGCAACAGCTACGCGACGGCAAGCGAAAACACACAGAGTAGATGTTGAAGAGGATGGAGAATCGATGCCGACTCGTAAGACCTTGGTGGAAAAGAATGGCCATCTAGAGTACATAAAGAAATAGGAAGCGACTGTCAACAGGCCTGATGTCGTCGGGTCACACTCTAGTTTCCCCCTTTTCGGAGTTGCGCAAGCTGCAGGGGCCCGAAAGTTCGGTGACGGAAAAACCGCCTTATTAGTGCCGGCGACCCAGTACCCAAAAACCTTTACTGCGTACTGTGCATTGGATGATGCAAAGAAGAAGAAACGAAAAAAGTCGAAAAAGAAAAAGTCTGCGAAAGGAGGGAAGACATCTAAGAAGAAAAGCAACAAATCAAAGATAAAAAAGAAAGAAGTCAAACAAAAGCAAGAAATCCAAGAAAAAGAAGTCTGGAAAGAAATCTAAAAAGGAAAATCGAAGAAACACAAGTCCAGAACGGGCAAATCGAAAAAACGCAAGAGGAAAAGTTCGAAAAGGAAGTTCGAGGAAAAATCTGAGGATGACGAGGGTAGCCTGTCTTTGTCGCCATCGTCAGCATCTGGCCCGCAGTCAGGTGTCGAAACAGTTCCGGAAAAAACAGGCTCCGTCTCCGTCCATAGCCACGCTATAACTGGAGCCACGCTAAACCACTGCCCGAGGTGATGTGGTGCTAATTGAAGCCCGGGGCCCAAGGACGTTTTTGGAAAATGTGGCCGAATTAAGAAAACCTACCCTGGACGATGACGGAGTGACAAGGGCTTGCTTCCTTCGGGTGGGAAAAGAACTTCTCAGAAGATCGGCGAATCACATCTATCCGTTGGAGGGCTGCTTCAAATGACCCGCCAAAACGCAGCGCGATTTCAATTGGCCGGCGGGAGCTTGTTAAATATCATCATCACGGCGCTTTGAAGACGATGAGCAAGAAGACTGCTCCTTCGCGCGAGCGCGTGTTACTTCTACTTCTTCATTAAACGTTCGTTGTTCCATGTCGCCACTGGTCTCGCTCGTCTGAACAGTTGGGGCTGGCCCTTTTTATTGGGCCTTGCATATCCCCGGCGGGATGTGGTGCATTGAAATCCCTCAGGATGCCTAATGAATGACCACGGGAAGTGTGCACGGCGTGTTGCAGGAGCAGTGTAGGGCTACGGGAATGTCGGGGCTGGTCCTTTTTGTGGCCTTTGCATATCCGAAGGCGGGATGTGGTGCATTGAAATCCCCCACGATGGCTAATGGATGACCATGGGATGATTGGAGGGTGTGTTGCAGAAGCTGTGTAGGGTTACGGGAAGTCGGAGCTGGCCCTTTTTTGTGGCCTTTGCATATCATCAGGCGGGAAGTGGTGCAATGAAATCCTCCACAATGGCTAATGGATGACCATGGGATGTGCAGGGGCGTGTTGCAGGAGCTGTGTAGGGTTACGGGAATATCGGGGCTGGCCCTTTTTTGTGGGCCTTGCATATCCCAAGGCGGGATGTGGTGCATTGAAATCCCCCACGATGGCTAATGGATGACCATAGGATGATTGGAGGGTGTGTTGCAGGAGCTGTGTAGGGTTACGGGAATGTCGGGGCTGGCCCTTTTTTGTGGCCTTGCATATCCGCCAGGCGGGAAGTGGTGCATTGAAATCCCCCACGATGGCTAATGGATAAGCATGAGATGTGTGGACAGCATGTTGCACGAGTGGTGTATGCTTACGGGAATGTAGCGGTTGGCCCTTTTTTGTGGGCCTTGCATATCCCCAGGCGGGATGTGGTGCATTGAAATCCCCCAAGATGGAAAATGGATGAGCATGAGATGTGTGGAGAGCATGTTGCAGGAGTGGTGTAGGCTTACGGGAATGTCGGGGCTGGCGCTTTTTTGTGGCCTTTGCATATCCCAGGCGGAATGTGGTGCATTGAAATGTCCCACCATGCCTAATGGGTGACCATGGGATGTGTGGAGGGCGTGTTGCAGGAGCTGTGTAGGGCTTACGGGAATGTCGGGGCTGGCCCTTTTTGTGGCCTTTGCATATCCTGAGAAGGGATGTGGTGTATTGAAATCCCCCAAAATGACTAATGGATGACCATGGGATGTGTGGAGGGCGTTTTGCAGGAGCTGTGTAGGGTTACGGGAATGTTGGGGCTGGCCCTTTTTATTGGGCCTTGCATAACCCCGGGCGGGATGTGGTGCATTGAAATCCCTCAGGATGCCTAATGGATGACCACGGGAAGTTTTGACGGCGTGTTGCAGGAGCAGTGTAGGGCTACGGGAATGTCGGGGCTGGTCCTTCGTTGTGCATTTTGCATATCCCCAGACGGGACGTGGTGCATTGAAATCCCCCACGATGCCTAATGGTTGACCATGGGAAGTGTGGAGTGTGTGTTTTAGGAACTGTGTAGAGTTACGGGAATGTAAGGGCTGGCCCTTTTTGTGGCCTTTGCGTTTCCCGATGCGAGATGTGGTGCATTGAAATACCCCACGATGGATAATGGATGACCATGGGATGATTGGAGGTGTGTTGCAGGAGCTGTGAAGAGTTACGGGAATGTTGGGCCTGGCCCTTTTTTTAGGGCCTTGCATATCCGAAGGCGGGATGTGGTGCATTGAAATCCCCCACGATGGCTAATGAATGACCATGAGATATTTAGAGGGTGTGTTGCAGGAGCTGTATAGGGTTACAGGACAGTCGGGGCTGGCCCTTTTTTGTGGCCTTTGCATATCATCAGGCGGGAAGTGGTGCAATGAAATCCCCCACAATGGCTAATGGATGACCATGGGATGTGTGGAGGGCGTGTTGCACGAGCTGTGTAGGGTTACAGGAATATCGCGGCTGGCCCTTTTTTGTGGCCTTGCATATCCCAAGGCGGGATGTGGTTCATTGAAATCCCCCACGATGGCTAATGGATGACCATAGGATGATTGGAGGGTGTGTTGCAGGAGCTGTGTAGGGTTACGGGAATGTCGGGGCTGGCCCTTTTTGTGGCCTTTGCATATCCCCAGAAGGGATGTGGTCTATTTAAATCCCCCACGATGGCTAATGGATGACCATGGGATGTTTGGAGGACGTGTTTCAGGAGCTGTGTAGGGTTACGGGAATGTCGGGGCTGGCCCTTTTTTGTGGGCCTTGCATATCCCCAGGCGGGATGTGGTGCATTGAAAT